>CM038793.1:309523808-309834927 GCA_021764765.1 Vicia sativa | reverse complement strand
TCTCTGTTTGCATGTTTTGATTTGATTATGTTGCTTCGATTTCTGATCATGTTTGGCTTTGTTGGTGTTGACACAGGTCGGAAAAGAAAAGGAAGAAGGATGGCGATTTCTCGCAACCTCTTCGTCGACACAAAACTGGGTATTACCTTTCTGAACTCTTCTTTCTCACTTTCGGAATGAATTTCTGAAAAAAACTTGAACTGAAGGCGTTGGTTTGGGAAAATGATGATGATTGTTGAATGTTTTTCGTTTTGTATTTCTGGGCTTGTGTTGCTGTTTACGATTTTGTTGCTGTTCTGGTTTTGGCTATACTCATCTTCTTTCTCTCTCTCTCTGTTGCCTGTCGATAAGGATGGTAAGAATGGATGCTCTCTTGTTTCTCTGGGTTTGGGTTTTTGATGTAGAACAGATCTGTACTTGGTTCTTTTTGGTTTTTGTGAACTGATATTGCACTTTTTCTTGGTTTTCTTTTGATCTGATGCTGGGGTTTTTGTGAACTGTCCTCTTGAATTTCTCTGGTAGTGTATCTTATATCTCTGAACAGATAGCCTTGATCTTAGCTTGTCCATGTTGCTTGTAATGTCAGCTATTAGCCATGCTGTTATGATGGAATTTCTGAATTTCTTGACTTTTGCTTTCTCAAACCATGCTGCCTGCTCTGAACTTTGGGCCTGCTCTGATTTCTTGACTTATCTTCTTTCTCAAATTGTCCCTGTTCTACTTTTCTTTCCCTCTGATGCTCAGCTGCCCCTGTCACTTCTTGATACATGCTGGCCTTGTTGTGTTGACTCTTATCTTGCTTCTTACCTGATTATACTTACTGCTGATAGCCCACTTTAGTCTATTGCCTCTTGTATTGTTGGTTGCACGGGTTTAAACTGTTGCTCGTACTGCTGCCGGAAAATGTCGCTGTCGAATTAAAACTATTGCTTGATTGCTTGCTGCCGGAACTGAAAATGTTGCTGTTGTATGCTTTCGGAATTGAAATTGTCGCTGTTGAGAATAAAACGTTGCCTTGTATGCTCGCTGCCCGGAAAATGTCGCTGTCGCTTCTTAATGTTTGCAGCCCGTTACGTGCTTGTTCGTGAACCGGGTCAGCCCGTGATTTGCGAACAAGTACTCCGCCGATGATTAATCTTTTAAAATGAGATTCTGAGGCTTATTGACAAAAACCTGATTCCCGCCAAACGCCTAATGATGATGTTTTGAAACAATAGACAAACTCTTTGATGATTTCTTGCTTTTTGTAATTCGATTATGTTTTGTTACTTCTAACTTGTGCTTTTTTCTTGTTTCATGTGATGAATGGAAGTCAGACAAAAGATAGGAAAGCTTGACAAGAAGACGGTGGAGGATGGATAAAAGATGAAAAGCTCGAAGATAGAACGACGATGCTTTTGAAGACACGGCTAGAAAATAGCTTTAGGATTTAGGAACTTGTAGAATTGAATTGTAGCATTTAGGTTTGAAATTGTAGCAAGTTTCAAACAATTTGAAAATTCTTGTATACTTTCCAATTCGAAATACTCTTGTACCGAAAGTTTGACAATTTGAATAAAACAAAAATCGGTTTGAACATTCTTTTGATTCTTGAATCGTAACACAAGCGTTCCATACTTGTGGAAATTTCAAAATATTGATGAAATTATTTCCGTAGTGAACTTTGAATGAAATAGCTTAGGCGTAAGGTTCAAAACGGAACTTGACAAAATTTCCAGGACATGTAAAGGTTCTCGAACGGATGAGTAACATGTTTAGAAACACTTGAATGAAACTCGCATTTAGATGGTGAATTTGTAAAAATCCCACATTACTTGTAACCACTTGGATTATGGTTATGAAATCAAATTGCAAATGTTACAACTCACATAACTCGTAGGAATTGGCACAACATGTTCGAACTTTGTATTCGCACACTTCCTTTGAATCTTGTAAAAATGAGAAAATGGTTGGAAGTTGGATGGACCGGTACCGATCATATTCCTTGTGTTCCGCAATTGATATAGAACTTGGATGTACACAATGGCCTAACACTCAAATATTTTCGTAGATCATAAAATCTTCAAACGAACTTAAAAGACAACCGAAAAAAAGTGAATGGAACCAGAGATCATGAATTCCCAAAAAACCTCAAAACCATGAATTTTGACAAATTACTCATTTCGAGTCGCTTGAATCAATCTTGACCCTTGAATGAATTTCGATAAAAAATCCAAAATGAGGTACTTGAAAAGGTGATAATGCCGTATTCCAAAAATTAAGAGTTCTAAGAATTTCAGCTAATCGTAGCATTCTTCACTCGAGTCAAGAACTTTGAATATCGAGCCAAATATCCTATAAATCTCTTGAACCACTTTTGCATTTGGTAAATCCAGATTACACAATATAAATTCTTTCAACTTCTCAAAGTTTCGAATGAACTCGAATTTTCCGTCACACAATATTCGAATGCAATTTGAACCAAAGTTTGAGTTAATTCCGATTGAAACAAGGAACTAAGCATGAATACGTTCCAAGAAAGAAAGATAAGGAGGGTAAATTTTGGGGTGCGACACAAGGTCTTCCTAGTAAGCAACTATATGTAGCGGGGACGTCCATGACTTGGAAAGTAATTTTAAAGGTGTGAGGACCAATTGTCATCGGGAGATCAACTTCCCCAATAAGCGACTTTCTTGATCCATCAAGCTCTTACTATTATGTCGTTGAACTTCATTGGCGTTCCTTTGTAAGCTAAGCGAGCAAGTGTCGTTTTGGCATTACATTTAATGATGAACTTCGTATCCACCAACACATTGGGGGAATCATGGCAAATCATCGAGATGTGCAAGGCCAAGTTGTGATCTTTCCTTCTTGAAGTTCTTTATCGAAACTCAAATTATTCTGTTTATGTTGGAGCGATCCCTCTAAATTGATGCAGTAGTCACATCGTGATCCACATAAGCCTGGTCTAGTACTCTCATCAAAGCTTCTCGGTGAGCTTCGGAATTAAGGAGTAAAGACAGTATTGAAATCTTTGAAGGAGTCTGCATTAATTGATCTACGACTCGATACTCGCTTTTCTTGATCAGTTTTAGTATCTCTTCAAAGTCTGAGTTGATGTTGGTTCCATCAGTAGAACCAATATTTGTGCTTGGGTTAGCAATGGGAACCGTTGCGGGATTCTCAGCAGATATGCTAACTGGGTTCTATCTAACAACAGGAGTTGTAGGCGGTCTTGGTGCTAGTGGAGCGTGAACTCGTCCACTTCGCGTTACTCGTCCGATTTCTGTTATATTGACATTAGCTGGAAGTGTAGGCAGAGGTTTCTCCTTCCCATCTTCTATCAGGGTCGCGTTGTATTGGTAAGGAATTGCTTTGGTAGAACTGTATGGAACAGGACCAGGTAGGCAAATCACCAAAGGAGATGTTGGAATGTTGGAACCATTGTACGCGATCTCCACATGCTCGGGCATGTTGAAACAAGGGATCTGGCGTTTACTTGAGTTTTCGAGTTGATATCGAGACTAAAAGCTCATGCGGAAAATGCCCTACGGTTTCGTCATGGTCATCTCGATTTACGTAAATTTGTAAATCACCGATGTCTAACAAATCTTTGGATATCTCTTATGGTGGAACATCCTTGAATATCCTTGGAGCAAATGTTACAGTGGAATAATCGTGCTTGCAAAGCGCTCATTGCCGTATGCTTGGAGATGCACCACGTTTCCTCGGATTAAGTTTACGTCGGTGACAAGGTATCATTTTCTTAGCATCAGTTACGAATGTCATTTGTGACTAGGAAGCGGATTAGCTTGCGTTCGGGCTCGTATTCTTGAAGGAAAGAAGATTAGACCTTACTAACCGTACTTACGCCTTTAATGCTATGCAATGTTCGAGGTCATGGCTGGTGCCTTGGTGGAAAGGGCAAGATCGTCGGTTTTGTACCACCATGGCGGTTTCTCGGGAACCGAGGTAACCTTATGCATATCGGTTTCTCTCTATTAGCAGGATAAAGTTACGTATGCGTCATTGGGATCGGATCGAGAGTGACCCGGCGTCGATTTTGGTTATTAAGCTGCTTGAGCACATTGACGAGGTGTTGAGTTTGTTGATTTTTTGAAGTGCGGAGCAATTCTTGCGTTCGAGGTTGTGTTGACGGGTGCTATGGCGCTACATCATTGTTGGATGACATTCTTCGTGGTTTCCTCGGGATACCATTCCTCGTCATGCTCTTTTTCCTTTGAAAGCCGGTTCAACCTTTCTAGTCCGCTAGAAGATCACCTTCCTTGGTTAATCGTAGGTTCGAACACCCTCTTCTAATCGCATTCCCATGCTTACCATTTCGTTGAAATCTCGGGAGCACTAGCGATCATTCGCTCATAGTAGAATGAGCCTAGAGTATTCAAAAATACCTTAGTCATCTCCTTTTCTTCCAATGGTGGATTAATTTGGGCGTGATTTCCCTCGATCGTTCGCATATTCCTTAAATGTCTCTCTTTCCTTTTGAGACATGGGCGAGTTGATCCCTATCGAGCCATATCAAGTTGAACTTATATTGTTGTCTGAAGGCTTTACCTAAGTCGTTGAATGTTTGGATATTCGTTGTTTAAACTCATGTACCACTTGATGCGGCACGGTGAGGCATCACGGAAGTAATGAATTAGCAGCTGATGATCCTCATTGTACGTAGACATTTTCCTGGCATACATCGTGATATGGCTTTGTGGACAGGAATTCCCTTTGTACTTCTCAAAGTCAGGGACTTTGAATTTGAGTATTCTTCGAGGAACTAAGCAAAGATCTGGCTTTTAGAACAATTCTTTCCCTTGAATTGTTTTTATCTCAAGTTGCATTTTTAGGAGTTGTTCCTGGAGATTCTCCATTGAACCACGTGAATTTGTGTTATTGCTAGGAGTATTGTGAACTTCCTTGTCCATAGTAGCGTGTACCACAGAAGCTGAATTTGTCATGATCGGTTGTGAAACCGGCATCGTTACTTGTGGAAAAGTTATTCCACGTTGCGGAGCGAGTTTATTAAAGTAGGTATGTCAGCGAGGTTGTTTGAGAAGTCGGTTGGCGAATTCCGATGCCAAAGTTGAAGGCATGCCCATGGATAGCCATACATCTTGAAGAGTGCTACTAGCTGCGGTTGAAGCTGGAGTAGTAGTATCCTCGGAAATTCTTGGTTGATTTTGATTTTCGATCTTTGCTTGACCTTGCTGTGTGCCAATGAGTTGACCAAAGACGTGAGTCTCTCCACTTCCTCTTGTAGTGTAGTTACTGTACTACGAAGTTCAACATTCTCTTGTTCGAATCCCTCCATTACTTTCCTTCTTTTTGATCTAGTATCGTATGCTCGAGTCGGTGTGGGCGATCGAGAAACTCTAAAACATGACAGTTTGACGATCTTTTAAAGCTTTGTTTGTTTAAGTTGTGCAATTTGGAAAAGTGAGAATCTGTCAAACTCTAGACAATAGACTTAAATGCAAAATATGATGCATGAATATGATTGTTAAGAAGGATTTCCAAAGAATTTACGCTAAAAGAGATATTTCTGGCAAATATTTGGATGGAAAACACACGAATTTTATTGATTAATGAAGGAAGATTACAACAATTGTTTTTTTTTGTTGGAGCATTGCTCACACAAATGATAATATAAATGATAAAATTACAAACTAAATTAAACTAATTAAACGTCTTCGTCTGATGAAGATCCGAAGGCTTGATGCAGCATCCTCTTCAGGATTTCTTTTCCATAGCGAGCTTTTAGTTCTGCTTTCTCGGCTTTTAGCTTGTTGACGACTCTTTTCCATTCGTTGGGAGCGGGATCGCTGGTTGTCATTTCCTCAAGCTTTCTTTTCCTTTCTTTGACGTATCTTTGGATTGCGTTATCCTTCTGGCGAATCTTCTCATCCTTCTCCATGAGCCATTCATCCTGGAAGTAAAGCGTCTTTTCGTGATCTTTGACTTGCTTCTTGAGCTTCTCATTCTCAAGGTTTGTCTTAAGGAATTTGCTTTCCAAAGCTTCCTTTTCAAATCTCATCTTGGTCAAGGCTTCTTGGTATTCTCCCATATCTTCAATGGGAAAATTTGTTGATTTTGAAGCGATTGAGAACATGGGATCCTCATAAGCGTAAGGCATTCGAAATTCCTTCGCTCTTTTCCTAACCCAAGAAGTGTAGGTTTCCATGGCTACACAATTCTTTGCTTTCCCTTTTTCTTTCCTTCGGATGTGGTGCCAAGCTTTGCTCATCTTAGCTTTCAATCCCTGGGAATCCTCTCCTTCATGATAGAAGTAGCTTTCTACTGTAAAACCAGATGGTTTACCAGAATTTGCGTATCCGAGCTGACGTCTTGCTAGAAATGGGTTGTAGTTGATTCCCCCTTTCGTACCAATGAGAGGTACGTTGGCAAATTCTCCACAGCTCTCAATGATTTCCATCTCATTGTCTGCGAAGATATACCAATGGATATCGTCGTTTGTGAGAGACATGCGTCTTCTGGACCAATGCCACTCGTCTTTGTTTTCGCGGAAGATAAGAGATTTAGGCAAATGTGAAGTAATCCATTTGAAAAGCAGTCGCACACGATAGTTCCATCTCCTTGACGATTCCTATGATGAATAGAGACGTACGTATCACCGAGCAAGGTGGGAACGGGATTTCCAATCAGAAAGATCCTTATGGCGTTGATATCAACGAAATTCGGGACGTTGGGAAACAACACCAATCCGTAGAGGAGCAAAGCTAAAATAGCTTCAAAGGCTACCATACTACCAGCTTCAGAGAATTTGAGAGCCTTCTCCATTAGGAACTTTGAAGTCAGTCCTAAGATTTCTTAATGTGAGTCATCGTTGCAATGACTGGTGACTTAGGAATGGCTTCCAAACCATTGAAAGGCACTTTGTCTGATACTGAGATTCCTAGGATATGCGCATACTCTTCCAAAGTAGGCATCAGTAATCGGGAAAGTGAAGCGATAGGCGGATCGTAGGCGAAAGTTTTGAAGTCCTTCATCAACGTTAGCGTTCAAAAGAGTTAAAAGAGTTCCATAGCGTTTTACGAAATCAGGGGATCTTCTACCAAGGATGCTAACTCTTTTAACTTTCCTACATCGAATTCTAAAGCTGTATCTTTTGGTGAATCTTCCTCGGCGTCCATCACTCTAACCTAAAATATTTTACAAAGAAAAATCTCTAAATTCTTTGGAAATGGGAAGAAAATGAAGTTTTGTTTGTTTTGAATGAATGAATGAATGCATGAATCACGGAAAACATGGTTAGTAGTTATACACACGGTCAGCGTTGAAGTCACGAGCATGAAGCCAGCGATAAGAATCAACGTGGTTATGTTCTAAGGGCTTATTCACGTGAAGCGGGTTCTCGATATCTGAGCTCAACACTCCCTTCAAAACATTATTGGATTTGGTGAATACTCGATGGTCCAATAATATTTTCAAGAAGAAACTACTTTGATCGTAGTATCGCATGACAATTACTCTAGGCTTACACCGAATAATCTACGCACTACATCCTAATGGCGGGATGGTTTATGTGTTCTCTGATCCACTCGACTTCTTAAGTTCCCTCGAAAATACAGTTTTCGCAATTACTTGCTAAACACAATACCCCAAGACAACCTCCCTGCGGAAACATTAACCCGAAAGCATTGACTGCTCACGTATTAATACCTCCGCCTAGATCTTAAAATGTTTCTTAAATCCGGGTTAGGATTTCTTTCCATCAAGTGAAATCGCGAAACACACAAAAGAAAACAGATATATGCAAAATATGAAAAGCTTATCCCTTTCTTTTCTTTTGAAAACAAAAAAGCTTGGTGCTCTCGGTGCGCTTTTTCTTCTTTTGAAAAATCAAAGTTTCGATGTAATCCCAGAGTCTCCATTTTCTGTTCGCGTTAAAGGTGGCTAGAGGATCTGACGTGAGTTGGATTCTCGGACAATAACGATTTAAATCTTTTGATTTGTTTATAAAGATGCATGAGCATCAAGCTTTATTATTTGCAACACAAGAAAGATGATTTAATGATTATGAAAAGGGAAAGGTGAAATACCCTCAATTGATATTAGTATGCGTAACGACTAGCGCAAACTAGGCGTAACACATTGGGGAGATTCGAGTAAGGGGATTGGTATATAAAGGGAATAGATGGAGCACCCTAAATATATGTAGTTATCTACGACTTTATATATGAATATATTTGATATGTTTGTGTGTTTTAATTGCTATTTCTATGATTGGGAAAGTTTCTCCTTTGGATTTTAAGAAGATAGATTATGTGGGATTTCTAGGTTTGTTATTATTGTGCTCGCAAAGATCATGGATCTTACGCATACATATCCTAGTGGGAATCGAGCATTTGTAGCTCGGATCTAGGGGTTCTATGGTTTGTTTGGTCTGAGAGAGAAAGAAATTTGCTCGGCAAGGATGAGACCTTGTGCCTACGTATTCTCAAAAGGATGTTGAGAAAGTCAGAGCAATCGTAGTTCCCACTTATGCTAGTGGAAAGCAACGGGATGTTAGTAAGAGAAAGACAAATGTCATTTTAATGAAAAATGTATCTAATCTATTTCATCACATACATTTTTTTGAAAAGTTTGTTTGATAAAAATCTTTCATCGTAAGTATCTGGTGCTTTGCTTGAGTGTACAAGCGTTACCACTTACATGTTTAAGAAAGATGTTTTGTAAAAGATTGTTTGAATCTTTTTAACTGTAAGTATTGGGTGTTTTGCTTGAGTGTACAAGCGTTACCACTTACAATTAAGAAAGATGTTTTTGTTTGAAAATAGTTTGAAAAGAGTTTAAAAAGATTTTGACTGTATGTGATGTGATAGATGAGATACTTCTTCCATAGAGATGATAGATGTCTAAATCTAGGAGAAATTGATTGGATTAAAGGGATGCTTTTAAAAGCCCATGGGTCCTTGTATTGTTAGCCCAGAGGAGGCATTAGGGTCATCGAGGGTCATCGAGGGTCCTTGTATGAAGCTCAAGAGGAAGCTATAGGGTATGGTGGCTTTGTTTTGAAAGGGATTTCACCGAGAAACCATCCTTTTCGGAAATAAGAGCAATTTCAAAATTTTACTCTGGGGATTTTGAAAGTGATTTCAGAAACCATCCTTTCGGGGTTCTATCTTAAGCGGGTGATTCTTTGTATTGGAAGCCCAATAGGAGGCTGTTAAGAGATTTCCTATCTCTTTCATTGTATGATGCCCAAGAGAAGGCTAAACTCAATGAGGAGTTCTTTTGAACGAAGCCCAAGAGGAGGCTGACTTAATAGGGGAGTGTTTGTCTTATATGAAGCCTAAGCGGAGGCTAACTCTGCGAGGAGAGTTTCTTTGTACGAAGCCCAAGAGAAGGCTAACCCATGCTGGGGATGAAATGTCTTGTATAAAGCCCAAGCGGAGGCTAACTCATGCTGATGATGAATTGTCTTGTATGAAGCCCAAGCGGAGGCTAACTCATGCTAGAGATGAATTATCTTGTATGAAGCCCAAGCGGAGGCTACAACTGTGGGGAACCTATTGGTTAGACTAATTGTTATGTTAATAACTGAACAGTTGTATAAACAAGTGTATGTGTGATATGTATTCACAGGAGTTTATGAAGGAAATATAAACAATGCATGATGTTTATTTACAGAGTTTATGAAATATAAACAAGTGTCTGTGAACGAACGTTTAAAACAGTGTAACTTGATTATTTACAAGTTTGAACTGTGTACAAGGAAATGAATATATACACGAACGAGTTTTTATGTACAGACTAAAATGGATGTACATAGGAGGGTTGGGACTTACACCATAAGGGTGGCCCATTGGTTTGAAAGCAGTTTCACAGGGAATAATGCTCCTTTCAATACCAATGGTATTTATTGTAAATGTACAGATGAAACAGAAACGAATGGTCGAAGTTTTATCTGTGAAAAAAGTATTTTTTCAACAAGGTATCTGTGTTATGTACAGATAAAAGTTTGTTTTGTATTTTGAAAAAAAGCATTTGTTATGTACAAGGAAAATATGTATGTACATAAAGACTGTTGGTTTGGGTATACACAAGTGAAGCGAGAACAAACGATCAAAGTTTGTCTGTACTTGAGTATAAAAGAAGTATCTGTATTATGTATAGATGAAATTTGTATGTACAAAGAAATATTATGTACACAAAAGAATGTTATGGGACTTACACCATGATGGAGGCCCATTGGTTAAAAAGAAGTTTTGCTCAGAAGAATTCTTCCTTTAGAACCAATGGATTCGGTGTATAGACAAACGTATGAAAAACAAACGAAAGAAATTTGTTTACGTTTGAATATTAACAATGATAATTTGAGTATGTACAAGTAAAACTAAATATGTACATAAAGGATTGGGACTTACACCATAAGGGAGACCCATGATCGATCGAGAAATTCGAGAGAAGACGAAATTAGTTTAATCGTTTAAATCGGATCAATCATGGTAAAAAGATGCAAGTTTGATGAAATGTTTTGAAAAATGATTTGAAAATGTTTTGAAAATGTAAGGTTCATTTATGAAAAGTTTTGAAAAAAATCGGAAGTCGAAAACTTGAAAAATTCACCTTAAAAAGAGGTTTGAAAAAGTGTTCAGAACGTCGTTTTCGGCTCGATTAAAATTTAATCAGATGAAAGTTTTTTCTGAAAATTTTTGCACTATCACAAAATAGATGTATTTATTGACAAGTGTCCAAAAAATCATCTCAAAATGAGAAGTTTTGATTGGTCAAAAGAATTGTGAAAGTTTGAAGAAAAAAACATGAAAAAATGAAAAGTTTGTAAAAAGAATGGTCTTGGTGGGTGTTGAACCCATGACCATGAGGTGGGACGCGTGGCAGGAAGACTTAAGACCAAGCCGGAACCACTAGACCAAGCGTGCATCGTGTTCAGTGGACTAACACGTGTTAACATAAGAGTGGAAAGTTTAAAAATTTGAAAATTGAAGAACACCAAGAACAGCGACTGGGTTTATGGTTTTGATTTTGATTCTTTGATTCAATCAAAATCTTCGTTTCTCAACCAAATTCAATGATGTAAACATCAAAGTTGCTCGGTTTTCATCACGAACATGATGGTGTTTGTTAATTTCATTTATTTTAAGTCTATCATGCTTGGATTTAAAATCGTGATGAACCCTAAACTTAAGATTTCAAATTAAATGATGCATGTTTATGATTCTTTGATTTTGTTGAGGTTAAGGATCGTTAGAGGTGCAGAAAGAGAATGGCCAAGAGTTTTTGTCAAAAGATTCAAGGAATCATGATAACCAAGTTCGTGTTCATACCTGGAAAAATGAGAATCGAATTCTGGGCAAGCGTGTTTCGATTGTTGTTTCTTGATCATGTGAGCTCCAACGGGCTATAAGGAAGCTATGAGGATGGTCTGCACTCCTTGAATTAAGCTGGATCGTGCTACACAAGTCCAACTGCATACACTCAAAAATGGAATCTGGAAATCGTGTTAAAGGTGTTACAGGTTGTTGTTCTTGTTTTGGATCAACTCCATGATGTATATGGATTGTGTTTGGATGCTCAGAACTTAAAGGAATCAAGTCTAGCCATGAATTCGTGTCTTAAAGCGGTTTGGTTAAGAAAATGACATGAAATGTGATTCTGAATTCTAGCTTGCCCTATGTTGATTTTAATGTTTAAACAGATTCCATATGGATATTATGATATGTTAGACACCAAAGAATATCATAGTTCTTGCTAAATTTGAAAATTGCAATGTTTGGCAAATTGAGCTATGATACTTGAATTTGAAGAAAGTGGAAAGAAAGCATGTTTTTGTGAAGCTTTGGTGTAGATTTGAGCTTGAATTGTGATCCTTTTATAGGCAAGAAAGTTCTGAAATGTTAGGCAAGTGTCCATGGCATTTGGATGAATCATAGATTACTTAGAGGGCAAGATTGTCATTTGTAAAGGAAAAGGAAACTTCCTTTTTTTTTACCATGTGTTACAATCCTCAATTTGATCCTATCCTCAATCATTACTTCCAAGATGATATTTATCAGTTCCAAAATCAAGTTGGCAAGGTTAGAAAGCTTCTAGATGAAGAAACACAAGAATGACCTATAATTTGAGGTTTTAATCTTTGAAAATTAAGTTTCATGGAGCCTTATGTTTCAATTTCAAAAGTATAGCTAGACTCCATGGATTTGAGAGTTCTTGGACATTTTAGAAAGATATTTCCACAAGCTACAACTTTCATGTTTTGAGTTTTTTCAAATTCAAATTGGAACTAGGTGAAAAAATGGCTTGAAGTTTGAAAAAAATGTGAAATTTCAACACTTAGAAATTTTTCTAAGTATGAAAACTTTTGACTTTTTGTTGACTTTTTCAAATCCTTGATTTTTATGATCATGATGGATCATTTGAAGTATTTTGATGATGGAAAAAGTTTTGTTTTGAAAAATTTGACCAAAAGTCAAAGTTTGACTTTTCTGTGCAGATGAAATTTCATCAGATGTTTCTGAAAACGATTGATGAATTCTGTAAACTTCTGTGATGATTTGAATCCAGAAATTAGGTCAAGAGGTTGCATTTAGGATATGATGACCAATCTCTATCCAAAAAAGTCATCCACTGCTCAAAAAGTCAGAGAATTCTCATGCCCGATCAAAACCCTAATTGGTCGATCCTCAATTGATCTGTGAGAGAATTTTGTTATCTGATGATCAGAGGTTGATGTTTTGATCAAGATAGATCAAATGAGATGGAAAAATCTCAAACCCTAATTGGTTAGCTCTTGAATCAGATGAAAATCTGATGAAACCCTAATTTTGACCTGTGAATGCTATACCCGATTAACGTTGTTTGAACAGTTAGTTGTGCAACAATGCAAATGTAAGGTGGTATATTAGGTCAAAATTTGGGGTATGACAGATGCCCCTATTTAAGTTTCTTTAACCTGAGAGATGAAGATGAATATCTTCGTTTTGATAGGTGTAAAGAGACTTAAATATCAGAATACGCAAAATTTGGACCTAAGATACCAAAAGATGCGGATGATGCAAAAATGATTGCAAAAAGTTTTACCCAAATGATATAAAAAAAAATGACACAGTGAGGGGAAAATTGTGAAGACGTCTCTGTTGGAGAGAGAATGATTCACAGAATATGTGAACCTCTGTTTCGTTTTGGGAAACAAAGAGATTACCTTCTGTCAGCCTTGTGACATGAGTCTTCTGGACCAATGCCACTCGTCTTTGTTTTCGCGGAAGATAGAAGATTTAGGCAAGTGTGACACAATCCATTTGAAAAACAGAGGTACACAACACACGATAGTTTCGTCTCCTTGACGATTCCTATGATGAATGGAAAAGTATGTGTCACCAAGCAGAGTGGGAACGGGATTTCCAATCAGAAAGATCCTTATGGCGTTGACATCAACGAAATTTGGGACGTTGGGAAACAACACCAATCCATAGAGGAGTAAAGCTAAAATAGCTTCAAAGGCTACCATACTACCGGCCTCAGAGAATTTAAGAGCCTTCTCCATTAGGAACTTTGAAGTTAGTCCTAAGAGTTTTCCTCTGGTAGTTAGGTTTTTGTCTATCTCAGATTTCTTTAAGTGAGTCATTGTTGCAATGACTGGAGACTTGGGAATGGCTTCCAAACCATTGAAAGGTACTTTGTCCGATACTGAGATAACTAGGATGTGCGCATACTCTTCCAAAGTAGGCATCAACTGATAATCAGGGAAAACGATGGGCGGATCGTAGAGCGAGCGAAAGTTTTGAGAAGTCCTTCATCAACGTTAGTGTTCAGAATAGTTAAAAGAGTTCCATAGCGTTTTCTGAAATTCGAGGGATCTTCTACCAAGGATGCTAACTCTTTTAACTTTCCTACATCAGGAATTCTAAAATTGTATCTCTTGGTGAATCTTCCTCTGACGTCCATCACTCTAACCTAAAATATTTTACAAAGAAAAATCTCTAAATTCTTTGGAAATGGGAAGAGAAATGAAGTCTTTTTTTTTTTGAATGAATGCATGAATGCGGCAAACATGGTTAGTAGTTATACACACGGTCAAGCGTTCGAAGTCACGAGCATGAGGCCAACGATAAGAATCAAACGTGGGTAAGAAATCCCATCTCAAAGCACGCATCTCTAAAACTGTCACGGACTACTCCACCAACCTTTTTTATATCGTCATAGCAAGTCGGTCCCTTGACAACCGTCAACATCATTCTAAGGTAATAGAGCTCACCACTGCTTGGAGAAATCCAAATTAACCGGCCAATCGTACGACCTCTTTTTCGAGGTCTCCATAAACGGTATCGTAAACGAACTTGGAAAGAAAGGCAGTGTATGTTAAACTCTTTGCATCTTTGTATTTTTTGTTTGACTCCATCCAAGCTGTAAAAAAATGATAGAATTATTTTTACAGCATTGGTTTTTCTAATAATTAATATGTTAAAAATAAGCAATAATGGTTTACTTGTAAATATGTTAAATTAAATTATTAATGTCAATAAAATAGATTTTAGAAAACATATATAAGCAATTTTGTTATAGAAAAATAATGCTGCAAATGATATATTATTAAATGATAGACTGATTTGGTGGTTAAAAAAATAAATTAAACAAAAAAGTAGTTGGAAATATTGCACGTGGTGGAAATGTTAAAACTTAAAAGTACTTCCAAAAATATACATTTTCCAACGGATATCAAATGGAATGACCAGAGCCTGTTTGTATTCTACCTGTCATTTATAGTGACTCATGTTACCAATGTTTGCTTGTTGGGTCAACCAAACTAATACAAAACGTCACTTTCACTCCATCTAACCTGACGCTTTAGTTTTCCCTCACAAACACAATTCCAAGGAAGACGGTCTACATTTGAAACGGCGTTCTGGTTCAGATAGCTCCGGCCAACTAATACAATGACAAAACAGTCTCTACGCTGGTGTTCCCGCGGGTAAGTTAGAAGTTTTGATACACATGTTTCATCACTTTCAATGAGAAGATTTAGGGTTTATACAAACATGTCTGTGTGCATAGATGATCATGAATGAATTTTATATTCAGGGGATTTGTTAAAAGGTGACGCGCTAGAGGATTTGAATGTGAATTCGGATCCTCTGGCTCGAAACAATTTACTCTTTTGATTTGTTTATAAAGATGCCGCGAGCATCAAGCTTTATTATTTTCAACACAAGAAAATGATTTAATGATTATGAAAAGGGAAAATTTAATACCCTCAATTGATTTTGATATGCATAACGACTAGCGCAAACTAGGCGTAGCATTGGGAGATTCGAGTAAGGGGATTGTTATATATAGGGAATAGATGGAGCACCCTAAATATATATAGTTATCTATAGCTTTATATATGAATATGTTTGATATGTTTGTGTGTTTTAATTGCTATTGCTATGATTGGGAAAGTTTCTCCTTTGGTATTTTAAGAAGGATAGATTATGTGGGATCCTAGTGTTTGTTATTATTGTGCTCGCAAAGATCTTTGGATCTTCATACATATCTAGTGGGAATCGAGCATTTGTAGCTCGGATCTAGGGGATCTATGGTTTGTTTGGTGCGAGGGAGAAAGAAATTTGCTCGGCAAGGATGAGACCTTGTGCCTACATATTCTCAAAGGATGTTGAGAAAGTCGAGCAATCGTAGTTCCCACTTATGCTAGTGGAAAGCAGCGGGATGTTAGTAAGAGAGGACAAATGTCATCTTAATGAAAATGTATCTAATCTATTTCATCACATTCATTTTGAAAAGTTTGGTGATTAAAATCTTTAAATCGTAAGTTATAGGTGTTTTGCTTGAGTGTACAAGCGTTACCACTTACATGTTTAAGAAAGATGTTTGAAAAAGATGATTAAATCTTTTAACGGTAAGCATTGGGTGTTTTGCTTGAGTGTACAAGCGTTACCACTTACAATTAAGAGATGTTTTTTGTTTGAAAAAGAGTTTGAAAAGTTTTTTGACTGTATGTGATGTGATAGATAAGATACTTCTTCCATAGACATGATAAACGTCTAAATCTCAAGGAGAAATTGATTGGATTAAAGGGATGCTTTTAAGAAGCCCACGGGTCCTTGTATTGTTAGCCCAAGAGGAGGCATTTCGAGGGTCATCGAGGGTCATCGAGGGTCATCGAGGGTCCTTGTATGAAGCTCAAGAGGAAGCTATAGGGTATGGCTGGCTTTGTCTTAAAAGGGATTTCACCGGGAAACCATCCTTTTGGAATTTAGAGCAATTTCACCGGGAAATTATACTCTCGGGGTTCTATCCTAGCGCGGGTGATTCTTTGTATTGGAAGCCCAATACGAGGCTGTTAAGATATTTCCTATCTCTTTCATTGTATTATGCCCAAGAGAAGGCTAAACTCAAGGAGCAGTTCTTTTGAACGAATCCCAAGAGGAGGCTGACTCAACAGGGGAGTGTTGTCTTATATGAAGCCTAAGCGGAGGCTAAACTCAGATGAATGAGTTTTCTTATATGAAGCCTAAGAGGAGGCTGAACTCTGTGGGGAGAGTTATCTTGTATAAAGCCCAAGAAGAGGCTAACTCAGCAGGGGAAGAGTGATCGCAGGACTTTATGTCTATGAATCGGGAGACCGCAAGTGCACAGTCCTATCGCGTAGTTTTAAAAAGATATCGAACCCACAGAGACTATAAATCGATCTATTGTTATCCTAAGTTACGGTATACAACTAAGGCGAATAATTCTTTTGGATTTTGGTTTAAGGAAAATAGAAATATAAATAAACGGATATCGATCGTAACGTGAACCTAAGCGGATTAAATCGAACCTAAGCGTATAAAGATTGTTAACTTAATTTATCGTAGAATTAATCGGTTTAAAACCCTCAACTCACACTTTCGTGGTCTTATCTCGGATTACACGTCTAAAGCCCTAGACACCTTTCGCTAGCCTATAAGTGTTTAGAACATACTTTTGGAAACTTAATTAATTCTAATTTGTTTTAAAGCGCTTTCGTATTTAAATCAAATGCCTAACTTTAGATATCCGGTTAAAACCTCACACTTTCGTGGTCTCGATCCTAACCTATTCTACTTAACTTACTTTCGTATGAAAAGATGGATTTTAATTATAAAAGTCATAACCGAAAATTATGTTAATTAATATCTTAGCTTAGAAACAATTTAATTCCTACTTTTACTACTATTACTTACCGATACCTAAGCGGTTTAGCGGACATATTTATTAATTCGGATTTGCCTAAATAATAAGGTTCAATATATTTAAACATTCCATAATTAAATAAATAAATATCAAGCAACAATATTTAAAACAAAATAAAATAATTATATTAAGAACACGGAAATAATAATACTTGAATAAGCTTGTTCTTCACTTGAATCGAAAAGAAAATTGCAACAAGGAAATAAAAAGCACTAGATCTAACGTAAGTTAGATCGTTGAAAAATACAACAATTTCCGTAGAAATTGTTGTGAGAAAATTGCAAAAGCTTAAACTAAAATAAAATATAAGAAAAGCAACGGAATAGGAAAAATAAAATAACGAAGAAAGCGAAAAGAAAAGAAAATCTGAAATACAAAGTAGCGGTTGTTAGGAAGAAAATCTCCGACCCTTGCCTTTGAATGCTTGAAGCTGTATTTATAGCCTTCACTTGTAACTTCCTTTTCCAATTTCATACGAAGAGTTAGTGGGGATCATGTGCATAAGCGCGGAAAGTGGGAGAACATGGGACGGAAGAAGGAAGTGTGAGGCGTGGGTTGAATGTGGCATGAGTGGGTGGTTGAGAAGTTTCTCTGAAGCTTTTCCACGTTCGCACTTGTTCATGGCGATATTAGGCGCATTACGGTGTCACAAGTGCGTTACGAGCAGGTTTCATGTTTTCCGTGTTACGGTCGTGGCGGTGTTACGGTCGTCACACGCTTCATGGATGTCTTACTGTCGTGGCGGATGGTGACGACCGTCACATAGTGGTGAACCTGCTGGGCTTTTCTCTTACGGGCTTAGTCTTATAATTATTTCTTTCTTCTTAACTCCTCCTTTTTGCTATATTACCCCTTTGCTTCATTTCTTTATCTTTTTAATCCGATTTTCCCTCGATTTTATTCCTTTGCTCAATTAATCTTTATTTAGTGCAAATACTTGAAACGAAAGAAATACCAACATAATACGGAAATAAAATAGAATAATTAAATAAAAATAGTAATATTATCTATGAAAATTACGTCAAATATGTTATATAAATTCGTGTTATCAAACTCCCCTATACTTAAACCTTTGCTTGTCCTCAAGCAAAAATTAGAAATTAAAAATCAAGCAAGGATAAGTCAAACGCAAATATAAAACACAATTCAATTCGTATTTGGTTGCTATTCACTTCTTTGTTGGATAACTCAAGTTTAGACTTCGACATTAAAATTACCGTAATAACACTAGATAACCTTATTTATGTAGACCAAATTAAGTCATGAATTATAACTCGACCTAACACTTTCGTTTTGTTTCACCCGTTTTCATTCTTGCGCAATCACATTAAGCCCTTTACCTTACGCGCACATAGTGGAGTAACCGGTTAGTGACTTTGATCTTTATAATCCAGCTTGGAGTTCTGGTAGTTATATTTGGTACTCCTTTATCCAATTACAAATTGCGGGGGATCGGACCGTCGTCCGCCCTACCAAGTTCAGCACCAGAAACCACTGAACCAATTCATAATGGATGTTTGCATAAATATTTTATAGTTTCTGCAACTGTTGGATTAAATGATCTGGTAAGGACCATCTAACTTTATAAGTGCGTCTTCTAATAAAAATTTCTCTTAAAAATCTTGATCAAACACTTATATTCATCGATTCTCCACGTAGTTTGTCGTTTAAGGCGGTGCCGACTGCTTTTATAAACTACTCGGGATTACTTTAAAACTAAGTCTTAAGGAGTTGGTATAATAACTACTTAAACTAATCTAACGCGTTGGGGTTTTTGAAGTGTTATGACGATAATAATTTTGTTTTGGTCGCGCTCGAGTTCTTATTTATAAAAATAAGCAACCTTAATACTAGTTGAATATGTTAATATAACGTTTGAATTTTTTTCGTTATGGCTCAAGAATATGGAGGAATTCGAATAAGCACGAGAATTAAACATAAAAGACTTAAAATTACATAAACATGTATTTTATTAAATGGAAATTTGCAATACAAGGAAAAAGAAACTAAAGGAAATTACTAAATAGAGCAAAGAAAATAAAAACGAACACAGAAATGTTCTGACTCCCCTAAACTTAAATTAAGCATTGTCCTCAATGCGATAGAACCGGGAGAAATCAGAAAGGAGTAGGGTAATCACTTGTCGCTTGGAAAATTTCGTCCTCTTGCTCCTTTACCATGAGGTCGTCGGGTTTCACTTGACTATGAGTGTTTCGTGGGGCCATGATAAGAGTAGGAGTAGAAAATGAAATGGATGAGAGAAAGTATATGAGGAGTAAATGGAAGGGATGTGAAATGAGAAGAAATGTGGAAGAATATTTATAGTGGTGTGAGGATGGAAGAATAAATAAATTATAATGAATTACAATTTGGGAAATGAAAAGAGAAGAGTTTGAATGGGAATTATGGTGGAAAATGAAAAGAAGGAAACCGACGAAACATAAATCGATCAAGGAAACAGAAAAGAACAGCACGCGTGAGGAGAAACAGCCACTGAAGGATGAGACGGGTGTCTCAAAAAATTTGAAAAACAAGGGAGACACGTGGAGGCGCTAGTCTCAAGGAGTGCCTTGGAAAAGAGGCGATCGTCTCCTAGTGGGAGACAAGGAGCAGAGGGAAAAATAGTGGAGGCGTCCGTCTCCAATATGATGTGGGGACCTGAGGCGTCCGTCCCAACAGCTGCATGCATGGCACGAAAATATGAACAAGCAGGGAATCTTAAGAGCTTGAGGTGACCGTCTTGGGCAGCGAGATAAGCATGTGAATTTAGGCAGAATCTAAATCTTGGCATGTGAAGAATTTGCAGGGAATCGTAATTGCATGCCTTTTAGTAATACATGTGACCTGGGGTATGAGATAGGGAATAGATTTGTTGTTTTTCAGATCACATGCATACATAATAGATACTTGTATATATATATAATATAGATAATTCAAACTTTTAATTAGTAGGATATATATAATACTAGTATATAATGCCTTATAATACTATAAATATTGGGAAGTATTAATTCGGTATAATAATAGGAGACGGGAAATACGATAATTAAAAATAATACTCAATTATAATTATAAATATTAGCGTGAATTATTTAATTGAGTATAATTATTGGTATTTTGGGGAAATAGTTCAAACGCATCAGATGAAAGGGTGCAACCGATAACCGAATAAAATAAATTTTTTTTAACATAAAATAGAAAAAATGAAAATACGAAAAAGAAAATTTAAAATTTGAATGACTACTCGTTGATTTTCCATCGCCACTTATCAAGTCATCTCACATATCCCTCACTTTTTCTTTTCTTACGTTTGTAGGGTGGTTTATTCTTTCGAAATTGTGGTGGTTCTGGATCTATCATAAGTATAAGTTTTTTAAATTTGGGCTTATCATCCATCGCCTCATAAGTTAACCTTACCCTCTTAACGGTAATTATATCCTTAATTTTATGGTCCTCTAATTTTCGCTTTTTAGGCAAGACTTCAAATGGTGGTGAATTAATGTGGATATTGTTTAATACCGCAACATACGTTTTAAATTTGGGGTCTAGCGGAGTTTCCATAAAATATTTCGGGAAAGAAATCAGTGGGATGTAGTGATTTGGGATTACAATTTGCGCTTCCTTCTCTACCTCGTTTACAACCTCCTTTTCGAACAACGTTGGTGAATCTGTCTCAATCTCCACTATTTTCTCGTCAGAACTTTCCTCGGTCATAATATCACTCTCTTCAAACTCATCATCACTTTCTAGGTTTTCAAATAATTTTTCTATAATGGTTGTTTCAACATCCATATCTTCCTCGGGTAAAGGTCCTAGAAGATTTTGTTCGAGTTGGGAGATTTGAGTTTCTAAACCAATGTTGTGAGTCGCGAGGGATTCAACCATAATGGTTAGTTGGCTAAGGGTTTCATTATTTTGAAGACTTTGTTTTCTTACTTCTTCGTTTTGGATAGTTTGTGTCTCTACAAAATGCTCAATCATAGACTCTAACCTAGAGTTAGTTATCATCTCATCTGAATCCTCTATTGGTGTTTCGAAGTTAAAATCTTGTGATTCTTCAGAGTCTTGGAAGTAAGTTAAAGTTTCTTTTTGCGTTTCCCCGAAGCGTTCTATCATCCTAGATGTTTCATTAAAATTTTCCATTAATATTTCGATATCAGATTTATATGGTTCTGGTGTTTCTTCAAAATATTGGGTTTGATGATTGTAGAGAAAATTAGGTTGAGAAAAAGTTTGGTTGAAATTATAAGTTTCTTGTGGTTCCTCAAAATATGGGGATTGGTAGTTTTGGAGGTAATTTGGGTAAGAGTAGGTTTGTGAGGCATTGAAATCTTCCATCAGTATTTCAAGGTTGGATCTATGTGATTCTTGTGGTTTCTCAAAATACGGATAATGGCCAAGGTGATTGTAGAAAAAATTTGGGTGATACATAGTAAATAAAATAAAAAAATGCCTTAGTCTATACGGTGTAACACCAGAGTTACAATATCGACTTAAATAGACCCCGACAACGACACCAAAAACTTGATCGCAGGACTTTATGTCTATGAATCGGGAGACCGCAAGTGCACAGTCCTATCGCGTAGTTTTAAAAAGATATCGAACCCACAGAGACTATAAATCGATCTATTGTTATCCTAAGTTACGGTATACAACTAAGGCGAATAATTCTTTTGGATTTTGGTTTAAGGAAAAATAGAAATATAAATAAAACGGATATCGATACGTAACGCAGTGAACCTAAGCGGATTAAATCGAACCTAAGCGTATAAAGATTGTTAACTTAATTTATCTGTAGAATTAATCAGTTTAAAAACCCTCAACTCACACTTTCGTGGTCTTATCTCGGATTACACGTCTAAAGCCCTAGACCTGCTTTCGCTAGCCTATAAGTGTTTAGAACATACTTTTTGGAAACTTATTTAATCCTAATTTGTTTTAAAGCGCTTTCACTGTATTAAAATCAAATGCCTAACTTTAGCTATCCGGTTAAAACCTCACACTTTCGTGGTCTCGATCTTAACCTATTCTACTTAACTTACTTTCGTAACGAAAAGATGGATTTTAATTATAAAAAGTCATAACCAGAAATTATGTTAATTAATATCTTAGCTTAGAAACAATTTAATTCCTACTTTTACTACTATTACTTACCGATACCTAAACGGTTTAGCCGGACATATTTATTAATTCGGATTTGCCTAAATAATAAGGTTCAATATATTTAAACATTCCCATAATTAAATAAATAAATATCAAGCAACAATATTTAAAACAAAATAAAATAATTATATTAAGAACCTGGAAATAATAATACTTGAATAAGCTTGTTCTTCACTTGAATCGAAAAGAAAATTGCAACAAGGAAATAAAAAGCACTAGATCTAACGTAAGGTTAGATCAGTGAAAAATACACAACAATTTCCGGTGTAGAAATTGTTGTGAGAAAATTGCAAAAGCTTAAACTAAAAATAAAATATAAGAAAAGCAACTGGAATAGGAAAAATAAAATAACAGTAAGAAACTGAAAAGAAAAGAAAATACGAAATACAAAGTAACGGTTGTTCGGGAAGAAAATCTCCGACCCTTGCACTGAATGCTTGAAGCTGTATTTATAGCCTTCACTTGTAACTTCCCTTTTCCAATTTCATACGAAGAGTTAGTGGGGATCATGTGCATAACTGCCAGAAAGTGGGAGAACATGGGACAGAAGAAGGAAGTGTGAGACGTGGGTTGAATGTGGCATGAGTGGGTGGTTGAGAAGTTTCTCTGCTGAAGCTTTTCCATGTTCTGCACTTGTTCTGTAACTGATATTAGGCGCATTACGGTCGTCACAAGTGCGTTACGAGCAGGTTTCATGTTTTCCCGTGTTACGGTCGTGGCCAGGGTGTTACGGTCGTCACGCGCTTCATGGATGTCTTCTTCGTGGCGGATGGTGGCGGCCGTCACGTAGTGGTGAACCTGCTGGGCTTTTCTCTTCTGGGCTTAGTCTTATAATTATTTCTTTCTTCTTAACTCCTCCTTTTTGCTATATTACCCCTTTGCTTCATTTCTTTATCTTTTTAATCCGATTTTCCCTCGATTTTATTCCTTTGCTCAATTAATCTTTATTTAGTGCAAATACCTGAAACGAAAGAAATACCAACATAATACGTAAATAAAATAGAATAATTAAATAAAAATAGTAATATTATCTATGAAAATTACGTCAAATATGTTATATAAATTCGTGTTATCAATGAGTTATCTTGTACAAAGCCTAAGCGGAGGCTAACTGTGGGGAACCTATTGGTTGGACTAGTTGTTATGTTATAACTAGACAGTTGTATAAACAAGTGTGTGTGTGTGATATGTATTCACAGGAGTTTATGAAGGAAATATAAACAATGCATGATGTTTATTTACAGGAGTTTATGAAGTATAAACAAGTGTCTGTGAAACGAACGTTTAAAACGAGCGTAACTTGGTTATTTACAAGTTTGAACTGTGTACAAGGAAGTAAATATGTACAAGTATTTATGTAGGAAGATGTGGATGTACATAGGGGTTGAGACTTACACCATAAGGGTGGCCCATTGGTTTAAAAGCGGTTTCACAGGAATAATGCTCCTTTAATACCAATGATATTGATTAATATATCTGAGATGCCGAACGATCAAGTTTATCGTGTTTAAGTATTTACAAAAGTATCGTGTTATGTACGATAAAAGTTTGTATGAAAAGAATTTGATATGTACAAGAAAAATATGTATGTACATAAAGAATGTTGGTTTGTGTATACACAAGTGAAGTGAAAACAAACGATCGAAATTTGTCTGTACTTGAGTATAAAAAGTATCTGTATTAGGTACAGATAAAAATTTGTATGTATCTGAAGAGAGTTTGATATGTACAAGGAAACAATTATGTACATAAAAGAATGTTTTTGTTTATGTACAAGGAAAAATATGTACATAAAAAGAATTTGGGACTTACACCGTGAGGGAGGCCCATGATCGATTGAGAAATTCGAGAGAAAACGAATTCAGTTTTATCGTTTTAAGTCGGATCGATCATGGTAAAAAAGATGTAAGTTTGATGCAAATTTTTTGAAGAAATGATTTTGAAAGTGTTTTGAAATATGAAGTTCATTTATGAGAAGTTTTGAAAAGAATCGGAAATCGAAAGTTTGAAAAATTCACCTTTTAAAGGTGTTTTGAAAAGTGCCAAAAGTGTCGTTTTCGGCTCGATTAAAATATAATCAGATGAAAGTTTTTTCTGAAAATTTTTGCACTATCATAAAATAGATACATTTATTGACAAGTGTACAAAAAATCACCTCAAAATGAGGAGTTTTGATTGGTTAAAAAAAATGTTGAAGTTTGTAAGAAAAATGAAGAAAATATAACAAGTTTTGAAAAAAAATGGTCCATGGGAGGTTTGAACCCAGGACCATTGAGTGGTATACGTGGCAGAGAGGACTACGAGCAAGCTGGCAACCGCTGGGACAAGTGTTCATTCGTTTATTGAAACAAAAACACGTGTTAATAAAATATTGGAAAATTTGAATTTGAAACAAACTCAAGAACACGCGCGAAGCCCTATTCTTCTTCTTTGATCCTCCGATCCTTCAATCCATGCTAGAATCCTTGTTTCTTAATGAAATTGGATGAAGTAAACATGAAAGTTGCTCGATTTTTAACAAGGAACACGATGATGGTTGTTAATTGCATTTATTTTTGGTCTAACACGATTGAATTTCCAGAAATCGTGAAGAACCCTAGAACTGAAATTTCTAATTGAAATGGCGTATGATTGATGATTTTTCAAATTGTTTGAGGGTTAAGGATCGTGATAGGTGCAGAAAACAAATGGCCAAGAGTTTTTTCATTTAAATGCAAGGAATCATGAGATTGAAGTTTGAGTTCTCACCTGTTCAAGCTGAGATCGAAGATGGTGTTGGAGTGTTTCCAGTCTTGGTTTGATGATTGTTTGAGCTTCAACGGATGTTAGGGAAGGTGTATGATCACCCTGCTTGCCTCGAATCCCCCTGGAACTCTCCAGCCAAGTCCACCTGCATCAACTGAAAATGGAAGCTCGATTTCTATGTTAAAGTTGTTACAGATTGTTGTAATTGATCTGCATCATCCCTATGATGTTTGTAGATGATGTTTGAATGATTAGAACATCAATTGCTTGAGCCAAACCAAAAATTCGAATGCTTAGGCAATTTTGCAAGCTTATGTGACATGAAGTGCAATTCTGAATTTTAGTTTGTTCTATGTTGCTTTTAAGTTCTAGACAAGTTTCAAATGGATATTAGAACATGTTTGACACCAAATATCTTATGTTTATTCACAATTTTTCAAAAATGCACGATCTCTCCATTTTGAACTATGTTTCTTGATTTTGAAGAAAGAAGAGTGAAAGCATAACTTTGCATTGCTTTGGTGTGTTTTGAACTTGAAAATGATGCTCTATTTATAGGCCAATATCTCTGAAATGTTAGGCACAAAGTTTTGTCATTGGTAATTCAAAGATGCCTTAAAGGGTAAGAAAGGCATTTTGCAAAGGAAAATAAAGTTTCCTTTTTTAACCATGTGTGAAAATATTCAACTTGATCCAAACTTGTCATAATTACTTCTCACTGATTTTTATCAGTTCTTATCCCAATTTGGCAAGGTGGCAAGTGTTCTAGATGAAGAAATCACAAAATGACCTATAATGTGAAGTTTTGAACTTTGAAAATCATGTTTATGGAGCCTTATGCTTTAATTTTAAAAGTATAGCTAGACTCCATGGATTTGAGAGTTCTTGGACATTTTGGAAAGCTTGTTTCAAGAGCTACAACTTTCATGTTTTGAGTTTTTTCCAATTCAAAATGGAACTATGTGAAAAAATGGCATGAAGTTTGGAAAAAGTACAAAATTTTAACACTTAGAAATTTTTCTAAGTGTTGAAAATTTTGACTTTTTGTTGACTTTTTCAAATTCTTTGATTTTTTATGATCATGATGGATCATTTGAAGTATTTTGATTATTGAAAAAGTTTTGTCTTGAAAAAGTTGACCAAAAGTCAAAGTTTGACTTTTCTGTGCAGATGAAATTTCATCAGATGTTTCTAAAATTGACTGATGAAGTCTGTGAACTTCTGTGGTGTTTTGGATCCAAAAATCAGGTCAAGATGTTGTATCTAAGATATAATGACCAATCTCTAGCCAAAAAAGTCATTGATTGCTCAAAAAATCAAAGAATACTCATGCTCGACCAAAACCCTAATTGGTCGATCCTCGATAGATCAATGAGAAAAATTGGATATCTGATGATCAGAGGTTGATGATTTGATCAAGATAGATCAAATGAGGTGAGAAAAACTCAAACCCTAATTGGTTGCCTCTTGAATCAGATGAAAATCTGGTGAAACCCTAATTTTGACCTATGAATGCTACACCCGATTAATCCTCTTCTGGACTGTTAGTGATGCAATGATGCAAATGTAAGGTGGTATATTAGGTCAAAAATTGGGGTATGACACTGATGTTGTACAACTTGGTTCCATGCAACAGAAACTTGTTTGCAAATGGCAGAAAGTCGTTAAGAGCAGCAGCCAGATAAAAACTCAAGTTCTTGTAAGCTCTTGAACTGTTTGCTGATATAGTATTTTGGATGAATAACATAGAATGAATAGACATAGCTAATAAATTTTCATGTTGCAGCAATTTCCAGCAGCAGTCATTAAGGAAATTTTCATGGAACCAAGATCATGTATTGATCTTCATGACACAAACTCGTGTGTTACATATCCATGTGTTTTTAAAACCAGGGAAAAAATGACTGAGAAGTTTCTTTCAAAAGGCTGGTTTAAATTTGCAAAGGAGAAAGTGTTGTCCAGAGGTGACGTTATCCTATTCAACGTAGAGCATCCTCCTGTGGAACGTATATTGGTTAAAGTTGTGAGAGGGCAGCATTGAAAGGAGTTGTTGACTGGATATCATGTGAAGCATCGTGGCAGAAAAGGAGGGATTTTTTTGTATGGGCAGAACTGCATCAATATTTGATGGCAGAATCAGTTTGATGCCCATTTTTCTTTGTTATTATTTTTGTTATTTGATATTGTTAAGCTACGACTCAATGTACAATCTGGTTATGATTTCTTAAATGGCATATTACCAAATTAGTTTTATATATTGCGTTTATGAGATAATTAAACATTTGTTATGCATAATACAGTACCAAGTTATATTTGTCAAGTGTCATGGATTTCTGCTATGCATAATCTGTTATGAATGTATCACTTCCATGGATTTCTGTTTATGAGCCTAATATATTACCATGTATTAGGCATAAAGTTTGCAAAACAATAATGATTGTGTAGCATTAAGATATAAAGAGAAATATGTGTTCCTTTCAAAAACATTAAGTTAACAACTCAACAGATTACATGACAGTGTAATCTACAACGCACCAAAATACATGACTAAATTAATACCAACTAAATTCATAACAAATATACATCTGTCATTAGAAACAATTTTTAAATGGGAAAATGTGG
This sequence comes from Vicia sativa, assembly GCA_021764765.1. Classification (NCBI taxonomy): domain Eukaryota; kingdom Viridiplantae; phylum Streptophyta; class Magnoliopsida; order Fabales; family Fabaceae; genus Vicia; species Vicia sativa. Next base: position 309,807,213 of record CM038793.1, on the reverse strand, counting down.
GATTAAATTTTAATAGTTTAGAATTACAGAGAAAAAAAATATAACAATTGTGTATCTGCAAGATATAATTTGAAATATTTGTGTATTTCAAAGACATTAAGTTAACAACTCAACAAATTACATGACATTATAAGTGTACAACTCACCATATTACATGACTAAATTAATACCAACTAAAATCATAGCAACTATATCTTTGTCACCAGAAACAATTCTCAAATGAGTAATTGTGGGATTAAATTGTAATAGTTTAGAAGTATTGAGAAAAAAATAAAAGTGTAAATAAATAAAACAAAACTTTAGGTGTTACATGTTTTTCAAACATGTAAATGAAAAAAGAAAAGGCTGTGGTGATAAACAAAAACACATATGCAGTTATTTTTTTGGGTGTTAGAAAGACATAGTTGGCCATTGTTTTCCAAAACAAACCAGAATAAATCCATTTTATGAAACAAAATAAGTTCATAGTTGGTATAAGGTAACCAAAACAAAAAAAAGCCATACTTGCAGACATAGTTGGCAACCGATTTCCAAAACAAACCAGAATGAATTCATTTTATGAAACAAAATAAGTTCATAGTTGGTATAAGGTAACCAAAACAAAAAAAGCCATACTTGCAGACATAGTTGGCCACTGTTTTCCAAAACAAACCAGAATGAATTCATTATATCAAACAAAATAAGTTCATACTTGGTATAATTTAAGCAAAACAAAATAAGGCATTCTCACCAAGGAAAATTACCAACATCATATCCTTCTTTTACAACAATCTCAAAAGGATAAAACAAAAACCAAGAATGACAATCCAAAACAAAATAAACCAGAATAAACAAAAATAAACCAGAAATAATTCATTACATCAAACAAAATAAGCTGCCCACTGTTGTCCAAAATAGCTAAAAGTAAAAATAAATCTTCGACGAATATTGACTGCATCATTTCTCCAGCTTGATCTCCCTTATTATCTTGGTGGACGATAGTTGGCCACTGTCGAGTTCTTCAACCGTTTCAGGAATAGATCTTTTTGACGGTGTAAGTGCACAGTTGGCAACTGCAGGGTCATAATCTGCAGTAATCGATAACGGATCCAGCCATGACAGAGTTATTACAACATCAGTACCATAAAAAACGAAGGAAGACATTGTTTGATAGGCTAATATGTTAATGTTGAAAGTAAAAAACAGACGCACTGAAACTGTATGTGGATCATCGTGAGACTGTTTTTCTGAGATGGTGATGGTCGGAGTATGCTGCAAGTAAAAAAAAAGAAAGAAACGTTAGACAATTGTATAGGACATGGTCATGATGGCGAGAGTAATAAGCCAAATTTATATAAAACATACTGATACTGTATGCATATCATCCTGAGTCTCATTTGTTGAGACGACAATCTTTGAAGTGTGCTGCAAGTTTAAAACAATTGTTAAAAATATGCAATGCACATGGTGATGATTTTTACATCAGTAAAACAACAGTACATCAGTACCTCTTCACATTTGAAACTATCCCTTATTTTCTTACGTAGCTCTTCATCTGCCTTAAATCCAATTACAGAAAGATTGGCCTTGTTTGGTTGAAAAACTGCTCTTATAGCCAACTCCTTCTTGAGCATCACATCCAGTTCATAAGGGAATTCAAGGGGATCAAAATCTCCAGTCTAAATGATCCAAAAAATATATGTTATTTCTGTGGTAATTATCTAACTAACGTATTAGCCAAATGGAATATACCTTCATCAAATCCAACTTCATCTGAAGGGCGGACTTCCCAATCAACTTTACACAATCTACATCCCAAAATACGAACTTGTATTTTAACTTTCCATCGGAGGCAAGCACTTCAAGCTTAAATTTGTATCATGTGTGATCAAAATAACAAATTGTCAGCAATGAAGCGTTTGGTTATATGATGATAATCCTTCATATGCAGTACTTAGAAATTACCTTGGGACTGGCTCAGATGAAATGTGTTTGGAATAACACATGAATTTTCCATCCTTCAAAGTCACACTTTTGGTACATTCACTACATCCATCATAATACCATCCTGACTGCCCACATTCAAACTTCTCCAGAGTCACAACAGTCACACATGTAGTTTCCTGAAACAGAAAGAAGGGATTTATCTCAAAAAATGGCTAAGAATTCAGTCTGTCTAATTATGTAATTTCAGTATGTCAGTATTAAGGAGTAACTAACATTCTGCAGATATGCAATCTCAGATAGACTCAACACTTCAGCTTTCCATACAAATTTATCCAAATCAGAGAAAACAGAGCTATTTGTGGTGTCCATATGCATGCTCGAGGATGAGAGCGTCGGCAGATCATTTTTAAGACTGATAAACACAGATCAGAATGAAAACAGGCTGTTAGTAATGGAAGCTTGCTAATTTATAATTTCATATAAAAATCACTTACTTCTCTTTAAGGTTTTTAACCTCCTCAATAGTCAAATCATTGATGAGCAGTTTTGTGCCGTTCTAAGCATTTGATATATTTAAAGGATAATTTCCTGAAAATTGACATACTTATAAATGACAACACTTAAAGTTGGATGTAATAATAAATAGATACATATCATACCTTGAGGTTCCTTGATCCTTGCATTCATAAGTAGGAGAACAATACTACCATCAGCCTTATGAGTGGTATAATACTCATTCAGTTGCACAGCAAATTTGCCCCAAAGAGTACATTGTACATGCTGTTTGCTGATTGACAGGAATTACAAAACAAACACCATGAACATGTTAGACATTTATATTTACCAGCATCAATATTAGGAAACAAAATGAAACCACATCTACCTCAGATTAGTTAATGAAAACACAACTTTGCTTTTGTTGTTATCAGGAATTATCTGGGATTGGGATATTTCAGTAACTCCACCAATTATATCTGCACAAAAGTTCACCACAGACAGTCATGTATAATGGGGAAGTTAATATACAATGCGATTTATTATAAGAGTAAAAATGTAACTCACCATACAATACATTCGTTCTGTATTTACCCTCAAGAATAACATCTATTCCAATTAACTTGAGGTAGTTTACAGGAATGTCAGCAAGTGGGACCTTTTTGACAGAAGTTGAACCACAGAAAATCAATTTGAACTTATGATCAGTAGATTTAAAGGAGAAATCATTGCTGGAAACTTTGAAATTCTGCATTACGTAGGAACATCCAAGTTCAAGCTGTGTTTTGAATTTTGATACCAAATAAGATGGCACAATGGCTTGAATCAAATCCAACTGTGAAAATACAAACATTTAGAAATCAGTATCATATACCAGTACTATTATAACAAAACCAGAATGGCAAAGCAGAAATGGTTAGATTGTATAATACCTTTGAATCAAACAGAATAAGCTCCAAGTGCTCTCTATTCTGAGAACTGGTAACAGACACAGATGCTTACATCTAACAGCAATCTTCCACAAATCCTTCGAATCGTCGATGCTATTGATATATTTGATAGGGCGCGCCATCGTCCAGCAACGTTTTGTAACAGAGCAGACAGGCTTGCATGAATGAAAACGAAAGGGATGTGTGAAGCAATGGCTTGCGTGAATGAAAACGACTGGGAGGTGTTAAGCAATTGAGATTATACATAAGTACACAGTGGGGAAGCATTGAAGGAAGAGAGAAGAACTTTTGGTGTTCCATTAGAATTTGAATTTTGATGAAGAGAAGGATAATGAATTGGCATGGGGAAAAGAAACACGTTTGGTATTCCCCATATGGTTGGGTTATGATCACGTTGCTATAACCAAATATTCCAATTGGTTTGTTTATTGTAAAAACAGAAAAAAATTAAAAAATGGGATAAAATTGTGGGAGTTTATTGTTAAAAAGAAAAAAATTAAAAAGTGGAGAAAATTTGTGGGAGTGACACATCAGATTCAAATGAATGTGGTGCAAGCATTTAATGAAGTTACTTTTTTACCCTTACAGAATAGACCAAATGGGATTTTTTCAGTTGGGATATTGTGGTAAAATCCAGTTACTTTCATTTTTATAGATTTATAATAGATATCTGGAGTTTTTCATGGAACCTACTATTGCTGATATGGATTAGAGCATAAAGAGAGACCTTGATGACTTCATTTAGAGAAAAGTAAGTGTTCATGCTCATACCATCTTTTCCTTGATATTAGAAATTTGAATAGTTAGAACAAAAATTATCAATCACAAAAACCGCAGCAGATGGATTAGACCAGAGGTACATATTGTAACATTCCTTATGTAATAGATCCAGAATCATTGGATCTGAATTTATAATACATGATTTCATTACTTGTATAGATCGTATAGTAATTATTTTGATATGTCTTGTGTTGATACTTAATTGTGTTATGTGTTGTATGGTGTGAATAGGTATACCCAATTTTCGTGCCAGTTGGTATGGCTGTTGGCCTCTGCCCTATGTAACTTGTTAGAAACATAACCACCAATCCTGAAGTTGGTATATTCATTAACTTTTTTCAAATCATGTCAAATCTCAATTCAAATTTTGACTTCATGTCTTTGATGATTTGTGTTTCTGTTTATGAATATGCATGTGAAAACTAATACTAGTAAATATTTTTAATTTTTTTTAAATTGGATATGTTTTTATAAACTGATATTGGTGTATCAGTTATGTCAGGACTTTGATCCATTTAGCGGATACAACAACTCATTGTATTATCATTATATATATATATATATATATATATATATATATATATATATATATATATATTTTGTGATTGATAATTAGGAAATTTCTTTCCACACTTAGTGATTTTCTCCCTCATCCTTGAAAAATTAAAAATATCTTTCATAAATATACTTACGAATTTATCTTATTGGGTGAATCCGTAAGTGCACTTACAAATTGACCTTTTTGGATGAATTTGTAAGTGCACTTAAGAAATAGAAAAATATATGCATACTTAACTTATATTTGGCCTATAATAATAAAATATATTAATACTAGAGATGACAATGGATACCTATGGATACGGATACTAGTCTCCCGCTACCTGCCTCGTTTAATAAAAATGATACCCGTATCCGCCCCATATCCGTGCGGGTATCCGTTAGATGGATATCCATGAATTTTGAGATACTCGCGGGTATTAACGGATATCCACGAATATTATTATTTAAATTTATTTTAAAATTATGTATATTGAAATAACTATTTCTTGATCTATTTTAAATTCAAAAAAATTATTTTCAAATTTAACACATAATAATTAATAAAAATAGTTCTCATTCATTTTATTTCTTCTTTTATCTAAATAATAATAATAATAGTAATAATAATAATATCATATTTAAGAATAAACATAATAATTTTGACCAAACAAATTAATATTTAAGTATTTTTATAATTATTAACGGATACGGATAACCGCGGGTACGGGTACCATCAAATCCATATATGTATCCGTAAGTAAACGGATTATCAAATATCCGTTTATTTTACCCGTGGATACCCATTAAACCATCATATCCATATTCGTGACGGATTTTACCCGCGGATATCCACGGGTACGGTTTTTTTTGTTATCCATAATTAATACAATCGATATCAATATTAAATTTTGCTTATAATAAATTTGCCTATATATTTTATTATAGACCAAATTTGATATTGATATCAATTGTATTAATAGATTTTATTATTATAGGCCAAATATAAGTTAGATTTTTAATGCATTTATTTTTCTATTCTTTTTTAGTACCTGAAACATGTAAAGATGTAATGGAAATCATAAAAAAAATAAAACAAAATATTTTATTTTCTTATATATATTATTATTATATTATAATAAATATTTTTTCAAAATAAAATCCTAATAAAATTGAGAGAATTCGTAAGTGCACTTACGAAACACCCTGGAATGTAGGTGAATTCGTAAGAGCACTTACGAAGTAAACCAAATAAGGTGAATTCGTAAGTGCACTTGCGAATTCACCTTATTTTTAGAAAATTCTGAGTTATTTCGTAAGTGCACTTACGAAGTCCACTTCTGAGATGAATTCGTAAGTGTACTTATGAAATTTGAGGGTATTTATGGATTGGAAATTTCTTCACCCACCTAGTGGATTTCTCCCATACCATTGTAAAACCAAAAATACCCTTCGTAAGTTAACTTAGCAATTCACTTTGTTGGGTGAATTCGTAAGTTAACTTACGAATTGACCTTTTTGGGTAAATTTGTAAGTTAACTTATGAATTCACCTTATTTTTTACGTTTTATTATCTTAAACATTGACATTTGAAAAAATAACCTTCGTTCGTAAGTTGACTAACGAATCACCTTTTTAGGTGAATTCGTAAGTTAACTTACGAAATGCCACTTTGTATACTGTATGGTCATAACACAAAAACCCTTCAACCCACACCCAAAATCAATACAATTTTTTTAATCCAAATCAAGTTTCAAGTGTGTGATCCTAGCAAAGTGAGCATTATAAGATACAATTTGAGGTAAACTTTCATCCCCTCAACCTACATTTACTACATTGTTACTGTTAAAGTGTTGTATACAACAGCGTCGTTTCGCAAGTTAACCTGCGAGGTTGACCCAAAAAAATCGCAAGTTAACTTGCGAAAGGTTCCCTGATGCATATAAACAGAATTTTGTTTTAACATAATTTGCATGTTTTATATATTTTAGGTATGTGCACCCCGACAACATTGTCAAGGCTATTATGAAGATTCCGATTTCGAAAAAAGTGAGCATAGACGATAAGTTGATTGTGGTCAAAGAAGTAAATAAAACGATTGATGTTGTGATCGATAATGAAAATCAATTTCCAAATGGCAAAAATTTCAATACTCGTCAACAAATGGTTGATTATGTTAGAATGGAGGCAAGCAGACTTGGTTTTGGCATTGTGATTGCGAGGTCCGACAATGTGAGTAGTAATCGGCAACCATTTGTTATTTTGACATACGACAGAAGTGAAGCATATGCTCCAAAAATCCGCAAGTTACAACATGAAGACACGGGTTCGAGGAAATGTGGGTGTCCGTTCAAGTTGCGCGATTATTGTAGGGTGGATAATTTATGGAGGTTGGAGACGAAGTTGGAAGGTAGTTAATCGGAAAAATACAAGTGTACTATTTTCACCGATGTAGTTATAATGAGTTTCCCCAAGTATCGATCTCGAGGACTGCGTAGTAAATACCTATTTGTGCTCTTAATTCAATTGAACAAAAATAATGGTTGGGTTGAGTTTAAAACTTGAAATTATAATCGTAACAAAAGAAAGACTGATGAAATATATTGAGAATAACGCTAGGGTGAGTGGTTGATTTAACAAATTATGATCTGAATCCAAATTTCCTCATTGCATATGAAAACTTTCAATTACCTATCTCTAGATTGTTCTTCCTTAAGTCCTTAATGAAGAAAACTATTAAAACCCCAATCCTTATTCAAATGTCCATTCAAATAACTCTTGGTTTTAACCATAAAAATATCAAGAATTCAGGTGATTAAAAAGAGCTCCTAGTCCTAGGTGAGACTCCTAATAACCTAATTGTGTAGAAACCCTAACAATCACAGTCCTGCCAATTGTTAGTCATAGGTATACATGTATTTTTCCGATACATAATCATAAGAACACCACACAATTAAATTGAAATAAATGAACACGCATTAAGGAAATCAAGAATCCGAATTCATAACAATCATCAAATCAGGACCATCCCCCTAGCATTGGGGGGTTTAGCCTCTCATAGTATTAGAAGAAAATATCAAATAAGAGTTAAACATTACAAAGAATAACGATGACTTTGATCTTCAATGGTGGCTGCCCTTGAATCTCGCCGTCTCCGAATTCCTCTTCGTAGCTATCTTTTCTCCGTGATATTTCTTTCGTTCTTTCAAAAGTCCGTTTCTCTATCCTCAAATTCCTTCTAATAGTCTCTTCTCTATCCCCGTTTCGGCAAAAGTCAGAAGTACCCTTAATGACAACAACGAGCTCCAAAAATAAGAAAAAACAAGTTTCCACACGCTCTCATCAACACGGGCCGTGTTGATGAACACGGGTGCCCGTGTTGATCTCTGCGGTAGAAGTCATGCTCCAGGCCATTCAACACGGGCCGTGTTGATGAACACGGGTGCCTGTGTTGATCCACTGACTTGTGTAGTTTTGCGCTTTCCACTTGCTTTTCAACACGGGCCGTGTTGATTAACACGGGTGCCCGTGTTGATTCACTGACTTTGGTTTTTTTGCGCTTTCTAGTGGCTTTTCGACATGGGTCGTGTTGATTAACACGGGGCCCGTGTTGATGCATCTGTAGCCTCCCATATTCTGATTTTTGCACTTCTTTTGCCCCGGTTTATCCTGTTTTATTCTTATGACCCTGAAAACACTCAAACACATAACCAAAGTGTAAAATGCGATAAAATGACATATAACACTGGACAAATAAAAGAAACGATAACGAAATTCAATGTTAAATAACTGTGTAAAAACCACCGATCAAATTCCCCCAAACTTAAACTGTTGCTTGACCTCAAGCGACGATTATCAGCACTCATGAAATTCAAAGCAGATCGGTACTCATATGCAAAAGTTCAGTTCTCATTGCTCAGAAGATAGTGCACTCGACATTCACATGACACGAAAATACCTCTCCAACTATGCTTCGCACTTAAGTGTTCTCTTTCCGTTTTTCCCCCTCTTTCATTCGCACAATCAGATTAAGGCACTGAGAATTATAATAATCATCACATGCATACTACTAGCCAATAACTTCACTTATTCAGGCACCAAACGAGCAACATTTGCCACTTTTTAATACCGATGAAATTTTCAAACCTTTTGGTTATTTATTGTCCTTTATCCGGACGACGTTTGAGGATCAACCCCCTTTGGGCTGAATAACCTGGTGAGGGCTACCCAACTTAGCGGGCCGATTGCCTTTTACCGTCTTTTCATCATTTAATGCCATTTTTATTTGCTTCTCAACCAATCATACCAGCATGTGAATCTTAATTATGCCAGACTGTATAGATAAACTATTCAAGGAGTACTTCACAGACTTTAAGCACTATAGTACGAATCTACACGCTGGACTCGTATCAACGTCACATTATTCCGAAATTCCTACCTTCAAACAATCATCCCTGCATCTCACACAAAATCATTCCCGACCTTATTAAAATACAAGCTCTTGTGTAAAACAAAACAAAATTTTCGGTCAAAATAAAAAAAAAATTGGGAGAATTTCTACTAGTGTTATTACACAGTATTTAACATCAACTTAACAAAAAATAATTAAACAAAGCGATAAAACAAAACAAAACAAAGCAATAAAACCTCCCCCAAACTTGAACTAAACATTGACCTCAATGTTTCAGATCAAACTCGAGAGAAGTGACTCACAAAGGGTGATGCAGCACCAGTTGCTACCTCCTAGCTTTCGCAAGATAGGATCCCTTTTTATTACCTGCAAACAAAACACAAAGAAAAGCTAAGTTATGAAAACCGTGGGTTGCCTCCCACGCAGCGCTTCGTTTAACGTCGCATGGCTCGACGGGTCATCCCTTTACCCCCGTACTTTCTCTTCCACACCTTGTTGCTTGAACTTTCCGCAACCCAAAATTTAACCCCATCAAAAGCATTAGCCACTATGTGATTCACGTTACTTCCAACTTTCATCTTCTCACCTTTGTCTACCTTCTTCTTTCCCTGCTTGGCTTCTTGACTGAACGTTGGAATTTTAATTGATGCCACCTGAGAGATTCTGCGTGAGACTTCTTCAGGGATTGATGTTGCCATTTTGTTTTCTCCTTCTACTTTTACCATACCAACTGAAAATTTATTCTTTTCACCCTTACCTTGTTTCCTAACTTCGAACACCTTCATGGTTATATTCTCATCAAAATGTTTTAAGTTCAGAAGACATGTCTCGATATCAAAATTACACCTGTTAGTCAACAAAAAGGGTCGACCAAGAATGATCGGGGTCTCTTCATCTTCAGGTATGTCCATGATCTGGAAATCCACTGGAAAAGTAAAATTTTCAATCTCGACCAACACATCTTCAGCTATCCCATATGACTTCTTGATGGTGTGATCAACAAATTTTAATTTTGTGCCACTCCCGCTTATCTTTTCAATACCAAGCTTCTTGAAGATTGATAATGGCATTAAACTCACACTAGAGCCAGAATCAATTAGAACCCTTTTGAAAGTTCTATCTTTGATGGTGCATGGTATTGCCAGTGATCCAGGATCCTTCTGCTTGACAGGTATTTTTCTCTCGGGCGCGATTGCACATAACTTCTCATCAACGGGTACCTGTTCATCATCTGTTGGCCTCTTTTTTGATAGGATCTCCTTCATGAATTTTTGGTACAAAGGGATTTTCTCGAGTGCTTCAAAGAAAGGTATGTTGATTTCTAGCTTCTTGAACAATTTGAAAAACTTATCAAACTCTTTCTCTTTTGTGTCCTTCTTTGCCACTCGCGAGGGTCGTGTTGATGAACACGGGTGCCCGTGTTGATCTAATGACTTGTGTAGTTTTGCGCTTTCCACATGCTTTTCAACACGGGCCGTGTTGATTCACTGAGTTTGGTTTTTTTACGCTTTCTAGTGGCTTTTTGACACGGGCCGTGTTGATTAACACGGGGGCCCGTGTTGATGCATCTGTAGCCTCCCATATTCTGATTTTTGCACTTCTTTTGCCCCGATTTATCCTGTTTTATTCTTATGACCCTGAAAACACTCAAACACATAACCAAAGCGTAAAATGCGATAAAATGACATATAACACTAGACAAATAAAAGAAACGATAACGAAATTCAATGCTAAATAATTGTGTAAAAACCACCGATCAGTAGTTCCTACATTACCATCACAACCGAGTTGGAAATCGTAATAGATTGTTTTTCAAAAGCGGGCGATGCTACAGAGTTGCATATTAAAGAACAATCGAGAAAAGTCGCATTTCCGGAAATAATCGATTTGAAGCCTTCGACCCTACCGGTGAAAACAAAAGGTGCCCAAAAAAAGATGGGAACCTCACAAGCCGACGGTACAACCAAGCGTACTCTTTCTTATCACGAAGTCTTCGATGAATTATTCCCGGATTCTCCAACCCCAAAATCCAAGACAAGTGCTAAAAAAGGAGCATAAATTTCAAAACTACCTCGGACAGCGACACCGCCGCCACCACCACCACCACCGACAATACACATTAATGAGATGCCTTTATTTATGCACAAACACATTGAAAAAATCGTGAATGTGAGAAGTGATGGTAATTGCGGGTATCGGGCTGTATCTGCTTTGCTTGACCAAGAAGAGTGTCATACCCCTAATTTTGCCCATAATTTTCTTCATTCGCATCTTGTCATATTTTATTCGCATTTCTGCATTTCTTTATCATTTACATTTACTTGTGCGATTTAAATTTTTATCGCATATTTCTTTTAGATTTTTATTTTTATTATTCTTTTTATTAAGAAAATATTAAAAAAAGTTTAGCATCATTTTAGTTTAAATTTTAGTTTAGATTTATTATTAATAAAAATTGTATATAAAAATTAGTATAGTTTTTATTTTTATTTTGAATTTTATAAATATCTTTTATGAGGGTCTTTTTGGTCATTTTTATCCCTAAAAAGATAAAATTCGCGTGGTTATAACAAGAAGCAAAAACAGATCGCAAAGGAGGAGGCCGCAAAATATCAGATCGAGATCAAATTCCTCTTCATTCATTCCTCTCACATCCATCCCTTTTCCTTTTTACTCTCCATATCTCTGTTGTTAAACTCGAAATTGATGACCATCCAAAAATTGAACAGAACGAAGCAGGCAGGCGTTATTTCGTGGCGGACAATAACATATTTAATATAAAATATATATTCATAAGAATTATGATAGATAAATAAAATATTTTTTAAATTATAACAATAAATTAATTAAATAATCATAAATTCATTTAAAAAGGTTTAATTTATTGCCCTTTGTGTTTCAAATAGCATGATGAATTATTAATATAATAATAATTCTTATTATATTATTATATTTTGAATAGCCAGAATCTCTATGTAGTGTACTAGGACTGGACAAATCATTTCTAACCGGCCCAAACCGGCCGATCCATTAGACTCGTGCAACCACAATTCGGGTTACTCGGATTTTCGGATTACCGGGTTAACTGTTATTGGATTTACATGGTTTCAGGTGGTCGGTTTCGGATGGCTGGATTGAGCCCATTGGAAAACCAAAACCGACCGCCAATCACTTATTTGTTCTGAGTTTAGTACTGGAATAAGTGGACGGATCACTTGGCTGGCCCAAAACACAAACACATACAATTGTTTAGGGTTTTCATTCATTCAGATCCTTTTCTTTGTTCTTTCTTCATCGTCCTCGAGGTCGTTACCGCCACCACGCCACCAGTGATCGTCCGATCATGTAAGTTTTGTTCTCATGTCCTTGCTTTCTTTCCGTTTCTCCTTCTCTCTCAGACAACTCAAAACTTCCATTTTTATGGCTTAGTCTTTTTTGTTAATATTCTAGAATCTTTGTTCTAGATGCTTGAGGAAGAACAATAAAACTTGTTGGATGAATTTGGGTTTAAAGAAGATTTGGCCATTTTTATGATAAGCTGTGTGTTTGTTGAATGAACTCGGGTTTAAAACTTGTTTGTTATTATTCATGGCATATATGGTTGTTGAATGAATCTGCATTTTTTAAAACTTGTGTTTTTTTCATTTTTTATCACTTGGCCCTGTGTGTTTGTTGAATAATTTTGGGTTCTTCAAACTTCAAACATGCTGTTTATTTATTTTTATATATATTAAGGAAATGAAATATTAATGGTAATTAAATAATTGTGATATGACTCTGTTATTCTTTTGTTATAGTTGAATAAGTTTGATTGCTAATTTAATATATCTAATATTGACTTAGTTTTCTTACCGTAGAATTAGCGGTTGTAAGTGGCTGCCCATAACTACTTCACTTGGTTGTTGTAAATTGAAGGTAACTAAAGATAATTTGTTGAGCTATAATCTGCTGTAATTTGGGTAACAATATTATGTTCTAATTTACTTCATTCTCTTTTTGTTGCTTAAAGTTGATAATCTGTGTTTTTATTGTTTGTTTCTGCGGTTCTACAGATTCGATAACAGATGATAAATATTCTCGCAGCAGTAATAGTAACGGAGAGCACAAGATCAATGGAATTTGCTTGAATGTATGATGGAGGAATCAATGGAATTCGCTTGAATGTCTGGTGAGCCGATGGAGTCTCCTCGAGAAGGTATGGTTACTGCAGAGAGTTTTTATATCTGATTCATTGCACAAAACACTCATGTTGATGCTTTTGATATATAATTTTCATGAAGCTCTTATTGAATTCTTTTGTCGATTATATAGTTTATACATGAATTTTCACATGAATCTGATTTCTATATCAGTCCACCCTTAGTATCATTGAATTGAGATTAGATTATTGACATTATAATTTTGCATTTTGAATTTGATTTTTAATTGAGATTGAGATTTTGCCTTTTGCCTTTTGAATTGATATTGGATGATTCTATATCAAACATTTATTTGTTGTTTGAGCATTTGCTTTGTAGGTATTGGAGCCTAAAGGAAGCATATGTTAAAGCCATGAGGAATGAGGAGTGGACTTGGAGTTTTCTTACACAAACTGGACTAATATATCAGCTATAATTGATGGGAAGTTAATGGCGTTGTGGAGATTTTGGTTGATTGAACTTGCAGAAGGATATGGTGAGTTCCTCGATAACTTTTATATAGCGTATAACTTACATGACTGCAACATTAAAGAGGATTTTGGTTTTTGCAACATCATTATCCCAAATTTTTTCCCAAATTGAATAAATCGTCATAACTCATCACTCATATGTATGGATATTTTCTTGATAGTGGCACTTAAATCCACTTTATTAGTTTTTATTTTTCATTTATTATATTTGCATCTTAGAGTATCACAAAGCTTATAAAATGAAATATGTTATATTCAATATTAAATATGATATTATTAAATAAAATGAAATATTATTAAAATTTATTTATTTATTTAAATAAATAAAATATTTTACAATTAATTATAATTTATAAGTAAAGTTATAATTACAAATTTACAAATAATTTAAGTAAATAAAATAATTTACATCCTAAAAAGAAAAAAGAAAAAAGAAAAATTCAATTTTTCGCTATTTACTATTAGGTATTATTACAATTCAGATTCTTATTATATCATCGGTGTCATATTAAAAAACAAAATTCCACTATTAATTACATATAATTATATGACAATATGATATTTAATTATATAATTAATGCATCATTACTCACTATTTATTATCAATAATTATATATATTCAATTTCTAACTTTATAATTAGGGCATATTAAAAATATTGAAACCTTAATGTTTTTACTATTTAATATATTAATATTTAACTTACAATTAAAATTATAATTGTACAGTTTGTATCATTCAAAAAACGTATAATTTTTTTTTTCTTTCTATTTATCGTCAAGGAATATCGACAATGCAAATTCTAACTCAAACAAATAAGTCAAATAATAAATGCCGAGTTATTTTTGAATTTAAGCTACTAACTAATAAAAAAATAGTTTACATTTTTAACAAATTATTCTTTTAAATGAAAAGGATTTACACATTAATTATAAAATCAATTTCATATAAATCTCACTTATTCATTAAAATTTTAATATACAAACTAATTTTTTTTTAATTTTAATATAATTGATATATCAATAACAATCATTTTGATTCTTCCTATTACTTTTAAACATTTAACATATTCTCAATTTTTCAAACTAAATCAATTGAAAAAAATTTATACAATAAAAAAGAATCTTTCTTTTCTATCATTACTTCTAAAATTCAACATATTTTTAAATATTAGGTTATAAAATCATAAAATCATATATAATAATTACTTATATAAAACAATGTAAAAGAATATTTTACAAACAAAATGAATAATTTTTTTAAAAAAAAAATTATATATTAACATACAATAATATTAATACTATATTTAAGTACAATAATATTAACACTAAGCCTTTGAAATTTGCTAGGTCAGTCAAACTTGTTGAGAAATTTGGGAACCAATTAAATTTTATTATGGTCTCTCTCCACATCTGAATCAAAATGTGCCAGTATAGATTCTTGAAGACTGCGGTACTTAGAATTTCTCAAACTCACTAACACATTAGAGCAGCTTAATGAATAACGTTCTATAAAAAATTGTACCAACTCAATATGTAAAGACTTGATATTTACTTTGAAGACTTCTAATGTCATCTCTTGATAGCAAATATATTGAAATTAGAAAAACCAACCAAACTATCAACACCACTGAGAGGAAAACAAAAACATATTCAAACAGAAAACAACAGTAAGCATAGATAATAGAATTAGCCAGAGGAGAAGGCAGAGTTGAGGAACATCTCATCATCATACTCAATAGGCAGATTTTTGGATCCATTAGATATCAATTTATTTGATTTAAATTTCAGAAAGAAACCGAATGTGATTAATACAGCGAGTGCAGGATATTAGATAGTGCAGCTGGGGATATTAGACAGTGCAGCTGGTGCCAAGAGATCAAAAATCAGCAAAACAACTTACATCAGATAAAATTCTCATCCTCTTTTGTGGCTTTTGTCTGGACTTTTCTACTAATGAAGCCCTTTGAAGTGTGGACAGAGCTTTTGTATATCGTTACAACGACACCATATCACACAAATAAAGGAAAAAAACACAAATAAAGGGAGTTAATAACCAAACACGCAATTTAATCCGTTGAAAAATAGAATTCGTACATCGGCAGAGTAGCACAAATCTATCTTACAGACATTAACAAAATAATCCAAAATAGTCATTTCTTCACTACCATCCCCATCCCTTTAGTAATATCAAATTTTAAACATATGTGGTACCACCGCGGAAAAATATTGCAAGGATGATATCTTATTCCGTAGCATTTGACTTTCTTGTAAAGGCCAGTCTGCTATCAACTAAAAAATACACAACAAAGAAACCTCAACGTATAATAAACCTACCTAATACAATCAAGAAAATTACATTGAGCTTATGTTGAAAGTTAGAGATTCTTGGACACATATAAAATAACTATTTACCCCAAGACTCTGTATCACCCATAAGCTTACAGCCATTAATAGCCCTTCTCCGCTTTTATTGAAAGTTAGAGATTCTTCAAATATGATGCCCGTATATCCTATTACAAATAGTAATGCCATAGCAAGATCCTGCCATGAGAAATTAAACAGAGGAAAAAACTCTCAGAATATATCCTGGCATCCTACCATATCTGATGATTCTAAAAACCTAATTTAAAATAATCAAATTATCAGGAAGAGTGAGGCGACAAATCTTGAGTGTTAGCTGCCATAACCTCCGATTTTCCCCTTCAATTGTTTCACACTGCAGTGACAAATCAAATTCAATTTAGTAGAAAACATTAATGCTCTGATTATGAATTATCTGATTGGTGTTGAATGTATGATAAATCCTGCGCCATGTGTTTTCTTTGTTTGTGTCGGAATAGGTTGATAAAATTATGCATAATTGTGCCAAAATATGGTGAAGTGTTGATACCTTCGTGTTACTCCTGTTAGTATTAATGTCGATTGCATTTATGGTGTGTCCTTGTTTTATTTGAATCAATTAGAAGGAAAATTGGATGACTTGTGTTGAACATTTGGCTTTGAAAGTCTAAGATTAGTTTGCTTATGGCATTGTCTATGTTTCTTTGATTTGTGTTCATGTTTGAGATGCTTTTTATTGTGTGATAACGAATTACATAGTTGCTGCACGGGATGTTGACTTGGGGATTTAGAACTTGTTTTGAACCTGATTTCTCATGTTGCAATGTAAATTCTCGCCCCTTGTTTCGTTTGTAGTTTGAAAAACTCATACCTCGCCGATCTGTTCGCTCAACATCATCAGCATCATAGTCTCCCCGGTTGCTTCTCAAACACCAAATCAAAACAGATTTTGCAACAGTTTCGCTTCCGCTAAGCATCTCTACAGCTGCGACATTGCTCCTCTATTTCTGTAAGTTCCGGTTTCACCTTTTTGCACAGTATCTGAAATATGTTTGATTGTGTTCCTTTAGTTCTGGTTTAATTGTGGATGAAATAGTATTAGTGCTCTGATGAATTGGTTTTATAACTTCTGATTTGTTCTGAATCCTGGATTGATTTTAATTGAAGTTGTTAGCCTCGTGTTTGCTTATTTGAATCAAATCTGAGTTGTGATAATCTCTATACTAATAGCAAGTTTAAGTGTGGCATTGTGAGAATCCTGAAAACTATTGATGTGAATTCTGAAAACTATTGATACTGTGAGATCTTCATTCCGAAATTGTTGCTGCCTATGGTGTTTTTGATCCGATTATGAATCCTAGCAGCAACAATTTCGGGATGAAGATCTCACAGTATCAATAGTTTTCAGGATTCTCACAATGCCACACTTAAGCTTGCTATTACTATTAGTATAGGGATTATTACAACTCAGAGTTGATTCAAATAAGCAAACACGAGGCTAGCAACTTCAATTGAAATCAATCCAGGATTCAGAACAAATCAGAAGTTATGAAACCAAATCATTAATACTATTTCATCCAGAACTAAAGGAACACAATCAAACATATTTCAGATACTGTGCGACTAGAAAAAAGGTGAAACCGGAACTTACAAAAATGGAGGAACAATGTCGCAGCTTGAGAGATGCTTAGCGGAAGCAAAACTGTTGCAAAATCTGTTTTGATTTGGTGTTTGACAAGCAACCGGGGAGAGTATGATGTTGAGCGAACAGATCGATGAGGTATGAGTTTTTCAAACTACAAATGAAACAAGGGGCGAGAATTTACATTGCAACATGAGAAATCGGGTTCAAAACAAGTTCTAAATCCCCAAGTCAACATCCCATGCAGCAACTATGTAATTCGTTGTCACACAATAAAAATCATCTCAAACATGAACACAAATCAAAGAAACATAGACAATGCCTTATCACACAATAAAAATCATCTTAAACATGAACACAAATCAAAGAAACATGGACAATGCCATAAGCAAACTAATCTTCGACTTTCAAAGCCAAATGTTCAACACAAGTCATCCAATCTTCCTTCTAATTGATTCAAATAAAACAAAGACACACCATAAATGCAATCGACATTAATACTAACAGGAGTAACACCAAGGTATCAACACTTCACCATTAAAAATATTTTATACTTATTTAGTTTATCAATAAAATTATAATAATATTATATCTGTCTTTGTTATTAGTATTATACAGATAAATATTCTTATTGATAATATATTTTTTTTCGTTTGTAAAAAAATCTTATTATTTAAAAATTTAATTACTTTTAAATTTATTTTTTTGATTTATTATAAAACAATATTTCATGATTATTGAAAAAAAATATTTGAATAATTATTTACTATAAACATAGTAACTATAATTCTGTAAAAGTATAATAAATTTGTAGAAATAGTTATTTATTAATAACCATTCTAAAAAGATATAAATATAAAATAGCAATAAATTTGTGTCTATTTGGCATAAATTTGTAAAACCATAATTATATTTGTGTTTTGTTCATAATTATAACAATAATTGTATTCTTTGTAGCATAATTGTACGGTAAATCGGTGCAAAATTATACTACATTTTCCAAACATATAATTTAATATTGTTAAACATATTCTATTAATACTTATTATTATTGTACATTTTATTTTTAAAATTTTTATTGTTAAAAAATCAAATATTTATTTCAATTTATAATGTAATGTTATTAGATCATACATTTAAATTAAAAATAATTATTTACTATAGTTAATTAAAATTAATTGATTAATTTAATATTTTTGTAATTGAAAACGGTATTAAAAACAATTTGTACATTAACCTTTAATAACAAAAGATTATCAATATACTAATAAATTCTTATCTCATTTTAAATACTCTATAGAAAATGCATATAAAAAATAAAAAATGAGTGCTGAACAAATTAAATAACATTTTAATACTGAATCCAAAAAATTTCAAAAAGAAAAGGTGATCAATAGGTAGTCATCAATAGAAAAGAAAATATAATGTAAAAATGAAAATATAAATCTATATATCCAGCAAATCAAAAGTCCACCATTATCCCAAATTTTTTCCAAATTGAATAAATCATCATAACTCATATGTATGGATATTTTCTTGATAGTGGCACTTAAATCCACTTTATTAGTTTTTATTTTTCATTTATTATATTTGCATCTTAGAGTATCCCAAAGCTTATAAAATGAAATATGTTATATTCAATTTTAAATATGATATTATTAAATAAAATGAAATATTATTAAAATTTATTTATTTATTTATTTAAATAAATAAAATATTTTACAATTAATTATAATTTATAAGTAAAGTTATAATTACAAATTTACAAATAATTTAAGTAAATAAAATAATTTAAATCCTAAAAAAAAAAAAGAAAAATTCAATTTTTCGCTATTTACTATCAGATATTATTACAATTCAGATTCTTATTATGTCATCGGTGTCATATTAAAAAAAAAAATTCCACTATTAATTACATATAATTATATGACAATATGATATTTAATTATATAATTAATGCATCATTACTCACTATTTATTATCAATAATTATATATATTCAATTTCTAACTTTATAATTAGGGCATATTAAAAATATTGAAACCTTAATGTTTTTACTATTTAATATATTAATATTTAACTTACAATTAAAATTATAACTCTACAATTTGTATCATTCAAAAAACGTATAATTTTTTTTTCTATTTATCGTTAAGGAATATCGACAATGCAAATTCTAACTCAAACAAATAAGTCAAATAATAAATGCAGAGTTATTTTTGAATTTAAGCTACTAACTAATAAAAAAATAGTTTACATTTTTAACAAATTATTCTTTTAAATGAAAAGGATTTACACATTAATTATAAAATCAATTTCATATAAATCTCACTTATTCATTAAAATTTTAATATACAAACTAATTTTTTTTAATTTTAATATAATTGATATATCAATAACAATCATTTTGATTCTTCCTATTACTTTTAAACATTTAACATATTCTCAATTTTTCAAACTAAATCAATTGAAAAAAATTTATACAATAAAAAAGAATCTTTCTTTTCTATCATTACCTCTAAAATTTATTACTTCTAAAATTCAACATATTTTCAAATATTAGGTTATAAAATCATAAAATCATATATAATAATTACTTAAATAAAACAATGTAAAAGAATATTTTACAAACAAAATGAATAATTTTTTTTTTAAAAAAAATTATATATTAACATACAATAATATTAATACTATATTTAAGTACAATAATATTAACACTAAGCCTTTGAAATTTATTAGGTCAGTCAAACTTGTTGAGAAATTTGGGAACCAATTAAATTTTATTATGGTCTCTCTCCACATCTGAATCAAAATGTGCCAGTATAGATTCTTGAAGACTGCGGTACTTAGAATTTCTCAAACTCACTAACACATTAGAGTAGCTTAATGAATAACGTTCTATAAAAAATTGTACCAACCCAATATGTAAAGACTTGATATTTACTTTGAAGACTTTTAATGTCATCTCTTGATAGCAAATATATTGAAATTAGAAAAACCAACCAAACTATCAACACCACTGAGAGGAAAACAAAAACATATTCAAACAGAAAACAACAGTAAGCATAGATAATAGAATTAGCCAGAGGAGAAGGCAGAGTTGAGGAACATCTCATCATCATACTCAATAGGCAGATTTTTGGATCCATTAGATATTAATTTATTTGATTTAAATTTCAGAAAGAAACCGAATGTGATTAATATAGCGAGTGCATGATATTAGATAGTGTAGCTGGGGATATTAGACACTGCAGCTGGTGCCAAGAGATCAAAAATCAGCAAAACAACTTACATCAGATAAAATTCTCATCCTCTTTTGTGGCTTTTGTCTGGACTTTTCTACTAATGAAGCCCTTTGAAGTGTGGACAGAGCTTTTGTATATCGTTGCAACGACACCATATCACACAAATAAAGGAAAAAAACACAAACAAAGGGAGTTAATAACCAAACACGCAATTTAATCCGTTGAAAAATAGAATTCGTACATCGGCAGAGTAGCACAAATCTATCTTACAGACATTAACAAAATAATCCAAAATAGTCATTTCTTCACTACCATCCTCATCCCTTTAGTAATATCAAATTTTAAACATATGTAGTACCACCGCTGAAAAATATTGCAAGGATGATATCTTATTCCGTAGCATTTGACTTTCTTGTAAAGTCCAGTCTGCTATCAAATAAAAAATACACAACAAAGAAACCTCAACGTATAATAAACCTACCTAATACAATCAAGAAAATTACATTGAGCTTATGTTGAAAGTTATATATTCTTGGACACATATAAAATAACTATTTACCCCAAAACTCTGTATCACACATAAGCTTACAACCATTAATAGCCCTTCTCCGCTTTTATTGAAAGTTAGAGATTCTTCAAATATGATGCCCGTATATCCTATTACAAATAGTAATGCCATAGCAAGATCCTGCCATGAGAAATTAAACAGAGGAAAAAACTCTCAGAATATATCCTGGCATCCTACCATATCTGATGATTCTAAAAACCTAATTTAAAATAATCAAATTATCAGGAAGAGTGAGGCGACAAATCTTGAGTGTTAGCTGCCATAACCTCCGATTTTCCCCTTCAATTGTTTCACACTGCAGTGACAAATCAAATTCAATTTAGTAGAAAACATTAATGCTCTGATTATGAATTTTCTAATTGGTGTTGAATGCATGATAAATCCTGCGCCATGTGTTTTCTTTGTTTGTGTCGGAATAGGTTGATAAAATTATGCATAATTGTGCCAAAATATGGTTAAGTGTTGATACCTTGGTGTTACTCCTGTTAGTATTAATATTGATTGCATTTATGGTGTGTCTTTGTTTTATTTGAATCTATTAGAAGGAAAATTGGATGACTTGTGTTGAACATTTAGCTTTGAAAGTCTAAGATTAGTTTGCTTATGGCATTGTCTATGTTTCTTTGATTTGTGTTCATGTTTGAGATGCTTTTTATTGTGTGATAACGAATTACATAGTTGCTGCACGGGATGTTGACTTGGGGATTTAGAACTTGTTTTGAACCCGATTTCTCATGTTGCAATGTAAATTCTCGCCCCTTGTTTCATTTGTAGTTTGAAAAACTCATATCTCGCCGATCTGTTCGCTCAACATCATCAGCATCATACTCTCCCTGGTTGCTTCTCAAACACCAAATCAAAACAGATTTTGCAACAGTTTCGCTTCCGCTATGGTGAGATCTTCATCCCGAAATTGTTGCTGCCTATGGTGTTTTTGATCTGATTATGAATTTTCTGATTGGTGTTGAATGTAGAGATGCTTAGCGGAAGCGAAACTGTTGCAAAATCTGTTTTGATTTGGTGTTTGAGAAGCAACCGAGGACAGTATGATGCTAATGATGTTGAGCGAACAGATCGGCGAGGTATGAGTTTTTCAAACTATAAATGAAACAAGGGGCGGAAATTTACATTGCAACATGAGAAATCGGGTTCAAAATAAGTTCTAAATCCCCAAGTCAACATCCCGTGCAGCAACTATGTAATTCGTTATCACACAATAAAAATCAAATCAAAGAAACATAGACAATGCCATAAGCAAACTAATTTTCGACTTTTAAAGCCAAATGTTCAACACAAGTCATCCAATCTTCCTTCTAATTGATTCAAATAAAACAAAGACACACCATAAATGCAATCGACATTAATACTAACAGGAGTAACACCAAGGTATCAACACTTCACCATATTTTGGCACAATTATGCATAATTTTATTAACCTATTCCGACACAAACAAAGAAAACACATGGCACAGGATTTATCATACATTCAACACCAATCAGAAAATTCATAATCAGATCAAAAACACCATGGGCAGCAACAATTTCGGGATGAAGATCTCACAGTATCAATAGTTTCCAGGATTCTCACAATGCCACACTTAAACTTGCTATTAGTATAGGGATTATCACAACTCAGAGTTGATTCAAATAAGCAAACACGAGGCTAGCAACTTCAAAATTGAAATCAATCAAGGATTCAGAACAAATCAGAAGTTATGAAACCAATTCATCAGAGCATTAATACTATTTCATCCACAATTAAACCAGAACTAAAAGGAACACAATCAAACATATTTCAGATACTGTGCGACTTGAGAAAAAAGGTGAAGCCGGAACTTACAGAAAAGGAGGAACAATGTCGCAGCTGTAGAGATGCTTAGCGGAAGCGAAACTGTTGCAAAATCTATTTTGATAAAAAATTCATTGTCATGATAGTGACCCGTAAAATTAATGAATATCGGTGATAAAATTCATGAGATCGTAAAATTTACAAATATCACTTATTGTTTTCTTATAATAATCGTAGTTAAATGTATGTTGTGAGTAATATTTATGCATGTTTTTTACTTGAATAAATTTAGTTGTGTCCCGTGACACTTAATGTAATATTCTAATCACATTTTTAACGCAAATGAATGATAATCTAATTATCTAACACCTACCAACTAACAACAAAAATTAAAATTAATGATAATGATAATAATTAATATTATTGATAATAAACAAATAAAATAGATTAAATATATTCTAAAATTAATATTTCTTTAATAATCTAGATATTTAGCTTTTATATCATACAATAATCTATTTTTCAATTATCATACAATAAATTCAATTATGTATTTACTAAAATCAATATCATTAAATATTAATTAATTCATATTTATTTTATAAAATACATTAACATTCATATTTATTATTAATACCATTTATTCTTATTTATCCTAAGTAAATAAAGGTGGTAAGAATCGACATTTACAGTGGCGGTACTATGTTGGGACAGGGGGTGGCCATGGCCACCCCAAAGTTTTGATAATATTTTGGCTTAAATGTATTTTTGATCCTCTAGTTTCAAAATTCTAAAGTTTAAGGTCCCCTAGTTTAAAAGTCAGGTGAATTTTTAGTCATGTTATACATTCTAAAATTAAAAAATTTAATATTATTCTAAAAACATTAAAATAAAACGTGCCCTAATTTAACATATTTTTTTAATATATTTGATTAAATCTTTTCAAATTTAATATTATATTAGTTTCACTCCCTTATTCTCTATAGAAATAAATTTAATTATTTGATTAAATCTTTATTAGTTTCACTCCCTTATTCCCTTATTCTCTATTAGTATCACTCCCTTTTTTTTCAATTTTTTTTTTAAATATTTGATTAAATCTTTGCAAGTTTAATATTATATTAATTTCACTCCCTTATTCTTTATAGAAATAAATTTAATTTGAATTGTTAATAAATTATCAACATAATATATTAATAATCCACTAAAGTTATTTAAAAAAATTGAATCCAATTTTTTTATTAAAAATAAATTTGATTTGAATTGTTAGTGTTTTATCAAAATAATATAGGAGGTGATCTTATTCCCAAATTATGGCCTAAGAAACCCACATTTTATTAAATAAATTTGAATTTATAGGAGGTGAGTTTAAGATGATGTAGACCACCTGATGCTTCGTTCCAAAACAACCTTGATTCTTCTTAAAGGTATTCAAATATTCCACATGCAAATAAAAGAATTAATTATTCATTGAACAAGGTTTTCGTTCCTTCCACATCTCATCCTTATCTCGTTTTATCTCTCTCCGTTGACACTTTCCTTCAAATTCTGAATTGATATTGAAGATGAAACGAGTGATTGTGAGTTATTCTCAAGAGTTTTGGATAATATAACTTTCTAAGATATGACTACTCAACTACTTGCGCTTAAGTCAATTTACGAACCATGCTATCGCTCCAAATTAATTCAACTAATCATTAGTACTCTACCACTATTTTCCTAATTAGAAGACACTAAGCATGACAAAGAAAGATGTGGACGTTAAACTTAAATTGGTCTTTTATAAATTACTTTTAAAAAACACTCATAATTGGACTTTACATTTTCAAAATTTTATTTCATTAGAGTTTACTTAAAATTATTTGCACTTATTTCTGTATCATTTGTTACTAAATAGAATAATATATTTTGCATTTAATAATTTATTTATTAAATATTTAATTTTTACCACCATAAAAATCAAATATTTTTTGCCACAAAATCATCAACAAATAATGTTGTTTAATGTAAAGCTACTTAAAATCAATTATATATAAAGTATCTTGTAATACGTTGGGCGAATTCCTTAGGTAAACTTAAAAAAAATAATTTGAATTTATTTTTTTAAAGCATATATTTTATATAAGTTTTGGAAAACACTAAGAACTATGTCCACATTTTGTTATAATTATTCGGGTAATTATGACATTCATTACCTTCTATTAAAATGTGAATTGTTTGAGTATATGAAAAAACAAATAGCAATATAGTATATAACTATAAATATTTAGATGCATAACATAACATCCAAATTAGCACACCTGGTGGGTTCGACTCCCAGCTTTGGAAATAACTTTTTTATTTTTATTTTGTGAATTTATTTGCACTCCTAACTCTTGTATTGTGAATACAAAATGTTTCCTATAAAAATATATTTAATAAAACAATTATTTATACTTTTTTGTTTGAACTATTAGTTTTTGTGAAATATAATTTATTTATAAAGTTAGTAGTTCATAACATTTATACATGGAAACACATTCACAATTCAAGTATACTAGCCAAAATCACAAGGTATGAGGTAGCCAAGTGAAACAAATTGCAAAGTTTGTAATCGATTATTTAATTGGCGTAATCAGTTACACATTATCTTTATTTTAAATATTCCGAACTACCCTGAGAAGTAACTAGTTACGATAAATACCTAAATAGGTCAAAGATCGACCATGACTTGAATATCTGTGGTTTTAAGGGATGGTAGCCAGATACTGATAGAGAGTAATCATTTACAGACCCTCTAAACTAAAAAATTCACTTGTTTTTCACGTTTTCTCCAATCCAACCACATGATAATCATGTGCTAATAATTAATGAAGTTTACCAAACTTTATACACAATACACGCAAGTAAAAATTTCTCACACATTCATGATAAGAAAGGAATTTAATAGGAAAAGAATGCAAGTAATAAAAATCTAACCCAATTGCCCTCATGGAATGATCCTATTCCCAAATTATGGCCTAAGAAACCCACATTTAATTAAATAAATTGTAATTTATAGGAGGTGAGTTTAAGATGATGTAGATCACCTGATGCTTCGCTCCAAAACAATCTTGATTCTTCTTAAAGGTATTCAAATATTCCACATGCAAATTCAAGAATTAATTATTCATTGAACAAGCTTTTCTTTCCTTCCACTTCTCATCCTTATCTCGTTTTATCTCTCTCCGTTGACACTTTCCTTCAAATTCTGAATTGGTATTGAAGGCGAAACGAGTGATTGTGTGTTATTCTCAAGAGTTTTGGATAATATAACTTTCCAAGATATGACTACTCAGCTACTTGCACTTAATTCAATTTACGAACCATGCTATCGCTCCAAATTAATTCAACTAATCAATAGTACTGTACCACTATTTTCCTAATTAAAAGACACTAAGCATGACAAAGAAAGCTGTGGACGTTAAACTTAAATTGGTCTTTTATGAATTACTTTTAAAAAACACTCATAATTGGACTTTACATTTTCAAAATTTTATTTCATTAAAGTTTACTTAAAATTATTTGCACTTATTTCAATATCATTTGTTACTAAATAAAATAATATATTTTGCGTTCAATAATTTATTTATTAAATATTTAATTTTTACCACAATAAAAATCAAATATTTTTTGCCACAAAATCATCAACAAATAATGTTGTTTAATGAGAAGCTACTTAAAATCAATTATATATAAAGTATCTTGTAATATGTTGGGCGAATTCCTTAGGTAAACTTAAAAAAAATAATTTGAATTTATTTTTTTAAAGCATATATTTTATGTTGTTTTGGAAAACACTAAGAACTATGTCCACATCTTTTGTTATAATTATTCGGGTAATTATGACATTCATTACCTTCTATTAAAATGGGAATTATTTGAGTATATGAAAAAACAAATTGCAATATAGTATATAACTATAAATATTTAGATGCACAACATAACATCCAAAGTAGCACACCTGGCAAATTCAAAGTTATGAATTCTGGGTTGGACTCCCAACTTCTGAAATACTTTTTTTTTTTATTTTGTGAATTTATTTGCACTCCTAACTCTTGTATTGTGAATACAAAATGTTTCCTATAAAAATATATTTAATAAAACTATTATTTATATTTTTTTGTTTGAACTATTCGTTTTTGTGAAATATAATTTGTTTATAAAGTTAGTAGTTCATAACATTTGTACATGGAAACACATTCACAATTCAAGTATACTAGCCAAAATCACAAGGTATGAGGTAGCCTAGTGAAATAAATTGCAAAGTTTGTAATCGATTATTTAATTGGCGTAATCAGTTACAAATTATCTTTATTTTTAATATTCTGAACTACCCTGAGAAGTAACTAGTTACAATAAATACCTAAATAGGTCAAAGATCGACCATGACTTGAATATCTGCGGTTTTAAGGGATGGTAGCCAGATACTGATAGAGAGTAATAATTTACTGACCCTCTAAACTAAAAAATTCACTTGTTTTTCACGTTTTCTCCAATCCAAACACATGATAAACATGTGCTAACAAATAGTGAAGTCTACCAAACTTTATACACAACACACGCAAGTAAAAATTTCTCACACATTCATGATAAGAAAGGAATTTAATAGGAAAAGAATGCAAGTAATAAAAATCTAACCCAATTGCCCTCATGGAATGATCATATTCCCAAATTATGGCCTAAGGGAACCAGGCGACAGTGTCATATCGGGTTTACGTGCATAAGGACATTCACTTTAGTGCCTACGCCGACCACCGTGAGACGGTACCATTTGATGAGGTTTCTCTATTTACATGTTGGTTGGCCTGCGGTACTCAGAAGACTGCTGCTTACATTCCCAAGCGAGTGATGCGTTAGTTCGGGTATACTCAGACCATTCCTTGACATCCCATTTTATCTGCCCCTCCGACAGTGAAGAGGAGGGAGATATATGAGATTTTTGATGATTTTGAGAATCATCCTGAGGAGTCCAGGAGTATCGTGGCTCCAGATGTCTAGAGTTACGCGTACAATTACATGTTGTGGTTCTTCAGGGTGTCTCATCCATATATGGTAGAGGATGCTCCAGGGAATCCACCCAGGCCGGTTCATCAGGAGATCCTGGAGGAGGAGCAGGCGAAGAGGGATCATGCCCAGAACGGGATGCCTAGGTGCTGTCGTATCATGGAGCTTGCTAGGGATAGCATTGATAGAGGGTTGCTTCTTGACAGATCCAATGCCAAAGGCATTTTGGAGGCCATCATGGCGGAGGCTCAGGGTGCCCTGCTATACAGGAGACAACAGAGGGACGCCTCGAGGGTGACAAGTCGGCTCATCGTCCGCCATACGCGGTAGTTTAGTTTGATTGTACTTTGACTTTAGTTTAGTTTTTTTATTTCGTATTGTAACGAATTTGTATTTTGAATACTATTATTATGAAATGCATTTTGGATAACATTTTAGGTCTATTATTCGATTTATAAATTACATGTCTTTATCTCGATTTATAAAATTAATAGTTTGTAAAATTGGTTAATGCTTTAGTTCTATTTTTCTGCTAACTATCATGCGCAAAACCAGATGTATACTTCCAGTATGGAACCAGGGCTATACTTCCGGTTTTCACTCAAATATTTCAGAAAATAGTGCACACCAGAAGTATGCTTTTGATTTTCTGGAGGTATTTTCAAAAATGCATAGGGTTTAATTTCACCCCATGAGATGAGTTAAGAAATCTACATAAATAAAAGAATATCAGATAGATGAATAAAAAGAAATATAGTAGAAAGAAACAAAAATGGAAAGGTAAAGATAATATAGAAATGCATTAGAGATTTATATAAATTCGGCCTAACCATTTAATATACTCATGTCTCCAAAAAATTTATTCTTATGAGTTTCCACTAAAATGATGGAGTTTTTCACAAGATAAATTCACAACCTTCTTACACCCAAACAAATGATTTTATAGAAATTAATCTCCAAATCAAACCGAGATTTTAGAGAGCTAATCTCACGAACAAAACATAAATTTTACTAGAGTTAGTCATAATCTAAATAGAATTTTTCATAACATAAACTCAATAACCAAACAAAATTTGTAACAAGTTAATCTCAAGAATCAAAAAGAGAATTTACATGATAATCTCAAAAGTCAAATAGAGTTTTTAATTGGTTAAACTGAAGAACAAAACAACAAATCTTACAACAAAAAAAAAAATTACACAAGAGAAAATATCCTTCAAAGTAAAATACAATATTAACACGTACAACATAAATTCTCTTTGTCTTAGCATGACAAATAAATACTTATGAACGGTTTATAAGGTTGATAACATAATCCATTTTTACTATAGGAATCCCCTTGGTTCGATAAGATTAAATCTATATTATGTTTTTATCTTTAGTGAATTTATCTCGGGTTTCATGTATACTTTTAACTTCATTTTTCAAAGAATTGCTAGATTTTGAAAATTGTCGTATAAACTCGTGTAATTCAATTCCTAGCCTTTTTCTTATTAAGATTAACACTTAATATAAACATTCGCTTATAGGATAGATTAGCTACCTCATTGGCATCTTCTTCATAAGTAGCTTTAAAACATGCATTTTCCTCTTAATATGATTCATTTGTTGATCTTCTCAAAGATGCTTCATGTGAATATTATGATAAACCTTTGGGTGAAGCTTTGAATAAATCTCTAGATGAATATCTGGTTGATGAATTTGAGTTTCTCCACTTGATTGTTTAACGATTCTTCCGGATGATGATTCTTTAAAAGTTCTTCTGAAAGACAATTTTTCAAAAATTATTTCAGATGATGATTATCTAGAAGACCCTTCATACACAATGATAGTTCTTTCATACAATATTGAAGTTGTTTATGTTGAAGTTATTTGTATCAATTATTCTTCATTTGTTTATGTTGAAGTTGTTTGAATTCGATTGAAATTGGTATCATTTTTGTACACCTTTTTGTTACTTGAAGTTGTACTGATAATTGTGTTTAGTTTCGATGAAGGTGTTATGATTGGCCGCATTTAATCGCGTGTGAATATAATCGAGGAACTATATGGCAACTTTGTGGCCATTTTTCTTGAGGCGAATTCGATAATAATGAGGGTTTTGACACTACTTTTATTATTATTATTGATCGAAGTCCAAACCGTGTTACTTTTTCACACTCGATTGATAGCACTATTTTGTAGATCTTAATTGCGCATAAAGATGGATTTCCGTTTTGGTTTCAATGAAGGTTTGGTATCGATGTCATGTTTATTCGTGTAGATATAACCGGGAAACTATAGAGGCAAAATGACGCTCTTTTCTTTCACATTATTTTGAGCAAGGAAGTTAATTGGTTTTGAATTTGAATAATGTTGAAGTTGTTTGTGATATCATTGGTTTTCCGTTCGCGTTTGAACACTTTTCGGTTGAGTTTTTGAGTGTTATTTCGATTGGTGTAGTTGCTGCCCAAAATTTATTTTGGTTGATTTAAACTCGCGTTGAACTTGATTTTTCATGCTTTAAACTTGTAGTGAGTAGTAACGTGAATTCTTGTCTTTTGTTTTCATTTGTGGATTGAAATCTTTGAATAAACATTTACTTTACTTGATTGTTGAATTGTTCATGTTACATCCATGCTAATTTCATTCAATCTTACTCCTTTGTTTACTAACCATGTTCAATTTGTTGCAATTTCATTTCATTTTATCTTTATCCCAGACTTATGCTACTAACAAGTTTGTTATTTGTGAAGGCATTCAAGGATTGTTCAAGCATTCATTTTCAATTAGCACATCTACACTTTCTCATTAGCATTTTAATATTGAATTACTATTTCAATTTATATCTAGTTTTGTTATTTATAAATATACAAAATACTTAGTATTTTTATTTTTTATGTTTAGTAATATAAATATACAATTATATATATTTCTTTTGATTTTATACTTTACTATATTCATTTGTAAATAAATAAAGTTATATTGTAATGATCTTTGTGTTGCGATTTCGAATTTTAAATTTGATTTGATTTTCGAATGCGTATGAACACAAATGTATTGTTTGTCTTCTTAGAGTTGATTCCTACATGAATCTATTCTAAACTTAATTTAATAAAGTGCAATGGTCAATAATCGATACTTGAGCTTTGTAAGTTTTTTTCCTGCGTTGTTGGTTTTGTTTGTATCTCATGTGATGTGGGGATTTCTACTCGGCTTTCATCCGATACGTTGAGCTTAGCCGATTTCTTACGCTCTTACCAAAAATCTCAAGCCTACACGATGTGATTCCCCTTCTTATCTACACCCCCGAATCTAGCTTCAAAACAGGCTATCTCTAAATCCTTACCTCTTTTCAATTTTTTTCAATTACTTTTATTTTACATAAGCAAATAAACTTTGTTTTGTATTAAATAATTATTAGTCTAAGATAATTTTATTCAATATTATTGATTAAACTATTAACTAATTTTATCAAAATAAAATTGTTATTCTAATAATTATTTAAATTATATGGACGTGTATTGTGTGCTTAATTATTTTACTCGCCTCGTGTATGCTTCTATGAATTATTCACAATTGTACACTTCATACACTTGATACAATCGATTCCATTTTCTCATCTTGGCTCATATGCCAAATTTCTCAAGGGTCTCATAGTTGGGAATAGGCATGGTCATTCTCACGAGATTAATTGAAGCCCTGGTTTGCATCGATTAATCATAACCCAAATAAATTTTGGTTCATACACCAATTGTCCATGCACAAGGGTTTCATAGTTGGGGGTAGAAGCATTTACCCCCACGAGATTAATTAAGTCCATATACTTGATTAATCATAACCTGATTCAACTTCTCTTGGTCCATATACCAAACATCAAAACACTTTCATAATCAAATCGTCAAACCTCAATCCAACGTCGAGTTTCGTTTCAAAATATTTTCATAAATAAAATGTTCTACTCCCCCTTTCCAAAGCGTAAGGTAGTCAGTCATTTTTTGACCCTCGATCGTACGTTTGGCTTCTTTAAATGAATCTAATCAAGCGAATCGTGTTTCACATCACCTTTTCTTAAAAAAAAAATTTGGGTAGAAAAAGATGATCAGGATGATTCTGTCCCCTCCATCCAAGTACTTGGAGCATTAGTCGTTGAACGCTTATGGTCTGATGCTTGTCTCCCACATAAAAATAACTTTAACTCATCAAACTTTTCTTTTTCGCTCATATGCGACCATCAAACTCTCTTCTTACAAAGAGTGTGCAACAACCATTTCAAACACGAACAAAGACTTAACTTTTCAAACAAACTAAACAAGTCAAAGTTCAAATATTTAAAATGTCTAATGCACGATTTTTCTTATAAAATCAACACAACTAACTTACAAAACTTTAAGAGGAACTACAGAACTCTGACTTTCCCATTGCACGAGGGAGTACGTAGGCACAAGACGCGATGTCTTTGGCGAGTTCAAAAACCTAAAAATAAAGACACTTCTTCTTTCTCCTTTCTTAATTCAGAAATTAGCAAATTTACACATAAACACTTGGAACTAAACGGGTCCCATTGGGTACGATGGATGTGAGGGGTGCTAATACCTTCCCCTTGCATAACTAACTCCTGAATCCACATCTTTTGGTTATGTAGACCGCCTTATCCTTCATTCGTGGGTTTTATCTATATTTTCCCGTTGTTTAGAACAAATAAACTTAGGTGGCGACTTCATTGTTTTAAATAATCGATGAAAAAATCAGTTACCACACCAACCAAAGAAATAAAGTTGAAATCACTTATATGAATATGAGATTTAACCTTAGGGATCAAGGTAATAAAATAAGATGCAAAACAACGTGGTAACGAGACAAACCGAGGGAACTCATCAAACATCACTCTAACATTCTCTAAAGAATTTCAGAACCTTCTAAGAAAGGAGAAGGAAAAACCATCTGGACCAAGACTCTTGTTCCTTCACACAAGACAATAACACCATCTAACTTCTATAGTAAAAAGGGAGCAGTCAAGGCAAACTTGTCCTAGACTAAAAGAGATGGATAACAATCTTGTCCAAACGAAGCCTTTGAAAATAAAAATCCTTGAAGATCTTGTGTTAAACAACTGGGAATTTATGGATGCGCCAAAAATATGTCTTAGATAATTTTTTAATTATCAAATGTTTTATACATGAACACATTCATGTTC
Organism: Vicia sativa; assembly: GCA_021764765.1. NCBI lineage: Eukaryota > Viridiplantae > Streptophyta > Magnoliopsida > Fabales > Fabaceae > Vicia > Vicia sativa. Next base: position 309,773,660 of record CM038793.1, on the reverse strand, counting down.
ATCCAACATTTTCAACATATATTACATTTTAGTACCACGACCCCTTATAATTTCATTATTCTTATCAAAAGTATTATATTAGATAATATATGATTTAAAAATGTGTTTATAAGTATTGAAGGGTAACCAATCGTTAGTTGGTTCAGTGGTGATTGGCGCTGAACTTGGTAGGAAGAACCACGGTTCGATTCCCCACAACGGCGATCGGAAGGGGGCTGGAACCACTTGATGCCAGAACTGACCCCCGAACCGGACTATACCGGTGGTGATAAGCCAAAAAAAAAGTATTGAAGGGTAGTTTAGTATTTTCTATGTTTGTACCTTTTATCTTGGTCACTAAGTTTACTTTATTAGGGCCTATGTGGCAATTTTCTCCTTGTATAAATAGACTAGTGGTAGATGTCATTTATAACAACAATTATTATTTCTTTCTCCTTTGTGTAGTCGTCATTCTCTTATTATTCTCCCATTATTCCTATCATCTTTGATTCTTGTGCACCAACAAATTGGTATCTAGAGCTCCGGTTCGAAACACAGGGAAACACGAGTGAATGTGAGTTTGTATTTTGTGATTGATTTTTTTTTCTAGGTTCGTGCTGAATCTTTAAACAAAATTGTGAAAGAATCACATTTTTTTATTCTGTGGGGTTAGGAAACACTATGTGAGTAAAGGTCTGAGTGTAGTGTACAAGTTTGAAGATGAATGGAACGACAATATGAGTACCAAACTTCCAGTTTTTTATGGCAAGAACTGGAACAAATGGATGATTCAAATGCGCGTGTTATTTGAGGCTCAAGGTGTTCTTGAGCTTATTAGTGATGGGTATATTTCGGTTGCACCGGATGCAACAGAAGAAGAGAGAGGCGCGGAGAAACAAGAGGAAGAAAGATCATAAGGCGTTGTTTTTCATCCATCAGTGTGTGGATGTGAACGTGTTTGAGAAGATTGCAGACTCGACGATGTCAAAGGAGGCGTGGGATACACTAGTCAGATGTTATGGTGGTGACACATCAGTGAAGAAGGTAAAGCTTTAGTCCTTGGGAAAGCAATATGAGAATCTCAACATGAAGAACAATGAGAAAGTTCCAGAGTATATCTTTAGAGTGATTCTGATCACTAATGAGATGAAGGCTTATGGAGAAACTCTTTCTGAACAGGTAATCATAGAGAAGGTATTGAGGTCACTTACTCCTCAATTTGATTACATTGTTGTAGAAATAAAACATTCTAAAGATCTAGAAACCATGAGAATAGAAGAGTTGCAAAGTAGTCTAAAAGTGCATGAGTTGCGTATGACTGAAAGAACTTCTGAGAGGGAAGTTGAGCAGGCTCTGAAAGCTGCTTTTGTCAAGAAGGACCAGAAGTATTCTTGGTAAGAGGCCAAGAATAGACGTGTTGATAGATTCCAGAAGTCAGAAACATCAGAAGGGGAAGGAGAAGTCTGACAAGAAGAAAGTTCAATGTTACTGTTGTAAGCAGTTTGGCCATTTTGCTAGAGATTGCTGGTCAAATAAGGGAAGAAAATCAGAAGAAGCAAACATAGCCAGAGGAGATTCAGATAACAAACCTGTGTTAATGATGGCTTCTGAGTTTGATGGAAGATGTTTGGCATATTGGTGGTATATGGACACTAGCTGTTCAAATCACTTGACTGGAAACAAACAATGGCTGATAGATTTTGACTCCAGAAGGAGGACAAAGATCAGATGTCTTGATGATAAGTACCTTAATGCAGAAGGTATGGGAAATGTCAAAGTTAAAGTGACGAATGGGAAGAATGTTCTGATCAAGGATGTTTGGTATGTTCTTGGAATCAAAAGCAATCTGATGAGTGTGGGTCAGCTCATTGAGAAAGGTTTCTCAGTTGTTATGAAGAACAATCTCTTGAAGTAGTATGATTCCAATCAGAAGTTAATTATGCAATCTAAACAGGGACGCAACAAAACATTCAAGGTGAATGTAGAAACAACTGAAACAAAGTGTCTTAGTGCAGAAGGATCTAAAGGAGATAGTAAGTTGTGGCACAAGAGATTGAGGCATCTGAACTATAGAAGCTTAGGGCATCTAAGTTCTAAGAAGCTCGTATGTGGCATTCTGGAGATTGTGAAGCCTGAGAAGTCATGTGAGGTATGCATGAAAGGCAAGCAAACCAGACTGTCATTTGTATCAGAAGTAGCCCCAAGAGCAAAACATGCTCTAGGAGTAGTATATTCTGGCATGTGTGGACCATTTCCAGAACCTTCACTTGGAGGAAATAAGTATTTTGTGTCTTTTTTGGATGAGTTCACAAGGATGGCGTGGGTAACACTCATCAAGTTTAAGAATGAGGTGTTTACAAAATTCTAGAAGTTCAAGGTGAAGGCTGAGAATCAAAGTGGTCAGAAGTTAAAGATTCTCATAACTGATGGTGGATATGAGTATAACTCTACAGAATTCCAGAATTTCTGTGATGATAATGGAATTGAGCATGAGGTTACTGCTCCTTATACTCCTCAACATAATGGTCTTGCTGAATGAAGAAATGGTACTTCACTTAATATGACGAGAAGTATGCTAAAAGAGAAGAAGCTTCCTCGCAACTTATAGGGAGAAGTTGTTGCTATTGCAGCATGTGTGCTCAATAGGTGTTCAACGTAGAAGCTGAAGAGAATTATTCCTTTAAAGAAGTGGACTGGAGAGAAGCAAACTGTTAGTCATCTGAAGGTTTTTGGTTCTGTGTGTTACAAACACATTCCAGAAGCTAGAAGGAAGAAGTTGAATGATAGAAGCAAAGTGATGTTACTGGTGGGGTAACACAGTACAGGTGCATACAAGCCTTATTGTCCAAAAACTAACAAAGTTGAAGTCAACAGAGAAGTTATCGTAAAAGATTTAGAAGCTTGGGATTGGAGTAAGTCTCAACTCACTTTTGATGTAGAGATAACTTCTGAAGATGAGTCAGAAGTTATAAGTTATGAAGAAGAGTCAGAGTCAGAAGATGATTTTGAAGACTCTGAAGATGAAGATGATGAATTTGATTCTGATCCAGATTTTGATGATGATCCAGAATCTGGTGGTGGTCATGCTTCTGGAAGGGAAAACTTTGAAGATGTAGGTTCTGGAGGACAAGCTTCTGGAGATGATCATGTTTCTGAAGGTGGTAATTCTGAAGATAGGATTTCTGGACAAGGTCCAGAAGCTATTGTTGTTCCAAGTTCCAGAGAATATTCACAGCAAGTTTAGAGGCCACAAAGAATCAGAACTATACCTAGAAGTTTTGCATATTTTGACATGTTGCAAGACACCGAAGTTGACTCAGAGCGACAAGTCATTCAGTGTTCCATGTTAGTAGATTTTGAACCATTGGGTATTGAAGAAGCACTCGAGAAGAAAGTCTGGCTTAATGCCATGAAAGAAGAACTTGAGGCTATAGAAAGAAACAAAACTTGGGAGTTGACTAAGCTTCCGAAGAAGAAGAAAGCCATCAGCGTCAGATGGATTTTCAAGGTGAAGCTTAACCCAGATGGATCAGTTGGTAAGCACAAAGCAAGGCTAGTGGCTAGAGGTTTTCTTCAGAAACCTGGGCTAGATTACTTTAAGGTGTTTGCACCTGTATCTAGACATGAAACAATCAGACTGGTGATTGCTCTAGTTGTAAATAGAAATTGGCCTCTGATGCATTTGGATGTGAAGTCGACATTATTGAACGGTCCATTACAAGAAGAGGTATACGTGTCACAACCTCCTGGCTTCATGAAAAAGAATCAGGAAGAGATGGTCTACAAGTTACATAAAGCTCTGTATGGATTGAAGCAAGCATATAGAGCTTGTAATCAGAAGATTGGTTCATTTTTCAAGAAGCAAGGGTTTCAAAAGTGTGAGAAGGAATATGAAGTTTACGTGCAGCATTCTGGAGGCAATATGATTCTGGTGGTGTCTTTATGTTGATGACATATTGCTTACAGGGAGCTGTCCAGAAGATATAATCAAGTTAAAAAAGGTGCTGATGAATGAATTTGAGATGACGGATCTGGAAAATATGGTATATTTTCTAGGGATTGAGATTTTGTACTCAGAGGAGGGTATCATTTTGCATCAACTGAAGTATGAACTAGAACTTCTGAAGAAATTTAAGCTGGAGAATTGTAAGGTTGCTATTACACCGTCAGAAACCAATCATAAATTGGATTCTAACTCTAAGGGTGAAGATATGGATGCTACGATCTTCAAACAGCCGATTGGTTCTCTGAGGTATTTGTGTAATACCAGACCTGATATTTCCTATGCACCTGGATTGGTTAGTAGGTTCATAAGTAAACCTAAGTGGTCCCATTATCAAGCTGTTGTCAAAATTCTGAGGTATATCAAGGAAACTCTGAAGTTTGGAGTATTATTTCCTTCTGAAAGAAAGGCAGAATCAGAGTTGATGAGCTACTCTGATTCTAATTGGTGTGGATATAGAATTGATAGAAGAAGTACTTCTGGATACTTATTCAAGTTTCTGGGAGGTCCTATTTCTTGGAGTTCCAAGAAGCAAATTGTTGTTGCTCTATCAACGTGCGAAGCTGCATGTCAAGTTGTGTGGCTTTTGAACTTATTGCAAGATCTGAAGATTAAAGTAAAGAAGCCTCTGAAGCTGATGATTGATAACAAGTCTGCAATCAATCTTGCCAGAAACCCTGTGTTGCACGAGAGAAGCAAGCATATTGAGACTAAGTATCATTTCTTGAGAAGCCAAGTCCAGAATGGAACATTCGAAGTTGTGCACTGTAGCACCCAGAAACAGTTGGAAGATGTTCTGACGAAGGCAATCAAGACGGACCAATTTCTCCTCTTAAGGAATAGAATTGGTGTAGTTAGTTTTGTTTAGAAATATAAATTAAGGGATTGTATTGAAGGGTAATTTAGTATTTTCTATGTTTGTACATTTTATCTTGGTCACTAAGTTTACTTTATTAAAGCCTATGTGACAATTTTCTCCTTGTATAAATAGACTAGTGGTAGATGTCTTTTGTAACAACAATCCTTATTTCTTTCTCCTTTGTGTAGTCGTCATTCTTTTATTATTTTCTCATTATTCATATCATCTTTGATTCTTGTGCACCAACAATAAATGAGAGTAATCTCTATTCTACAAATCGATTTTATAATATTGAGTTAGACTTAACCACATTTTTTATATGATATTAAAAGTGTGGTTTAAAATTCGCTATATCCCTCATCATCTATTTTCATATTTCAAATGTATTATCATAAGCGTGAAAAAAATATTCCATTAAATAATATATAGTATAAACATGTAAGATCAATCTTTACCAATTTTATAAATTGAGTTCAACTTAAATCACATTTAATTAACAGTTTATGTGATCCACGTTAAAAGAAAGAAAAAAAATTGTGAATATTTTCCTTACAAAGCCCCCAACATGAATCGGTTTATATAGACCACTTCTTTAATTTCACAACCTGCTTATTGCTTACTGCTTATTGTTTATTTGGATTTTTTAATCCACCTATTAAGGTGGAACACACCCTGTAATTTTGAAAATCGGAAATATACTTCAAGTAAATACTATATTTTAAAAATATTTGAATGAAAACAGTAAATATATTTTTGATTCCAAGTTTATTTTAAATTTGGTCTCACATATATGTTTTATTGAAATATTACATAAAATTTAAAATTGAAAATATACTTCCGATTTATACCCAACTTTTTTCAACGTGATTTACATCATATATGATACTAACCAGAAATTTATTTTAGCTTTCAGATGAGCAAATACACATTAATAAGTTTTCATTCAACCAACGTGTATCCAACTTTTGTACTGTTTATTTGCATTATTATAACAGAAACTTAGTAGAACTACCAAACAACTACGTGCAAACATCTAGAGTTGTGTATATTTTAGAAAAGTTTCAATATATATGAATTCAATAAATAAACTTAGATTTGACTCATTTATATCGCTGGCTTTGTTAATATTTTCTCAGCTGTCACATTTTGAATATTTGACTGTTTCATATTATTATCATTTAGAATAGTCATCTAAGGTTAATAATTATTTTTTATCAATATTTTTTTATTATATCTCAATTTTTCTAAATAATTTTTATTATAATAGACAAATATAAAGTAGTTTTTACTTATTTTAAAAACGTCTAGAAAAATTCTTTAAATTATGAATTAATTACCAAAATCTTTTTTTTTTATAATATATAGTAAATGAGCCATATATATTAACAAAGCTAAAATTTAAAGAAACTCTGACCGATTTTTTTATTTGAAGTATACATGTTTTTTTTTTTTAATTTAAGGAAAAGGTATTCAAGATTTTTTCTTTGTAACAGGAGATATAATATTTGAGAAAATGGTTGATGTGTAATATAATTTTATATTATCAACGATTGCAAACAAGTATCCAATTAAAAAATATATATTTAAAAGAAAATTAATGATATAACATAATATTTATTTTTTGTCAAATAAAATGTAAAATTATTTTACACTATTAATATACTACTTTCTAAATAATAATATTTAAAAACTAATATAATTGATTTAAGAAATCAATTGATATGCTTTGTAAGTTTAAAATTTTTTAGACAATCCGTTGAACTCAGTCATTCATAATATTTTTAATATGATTAAATTAGAAGTCAAAAACTTATATAAATTTTACATATATAATTTTTTTAACAATTAATTAAATTAGATTTTTTTTCTTAATTTAATTGACTAATAATAGATTAAAAAACATATATAAATATTTAAAATATATATATATATATATATATATATATATATATATAACTTTTATTAAAATATATTTAGTATGTATTAATATATTTATATTTATGATAAATATATAAAAAGTGAAAGGAATATTAATCACTTCTAAATTTAATAAATAATTAATATATAAATTAAATATATATATATATATAAGTTCGAGCAGATAGAAAATCCATGTCATCACGTGGAATTTTTTACCATCCTGCCAACCTTGTGAAGTTTAATTATCAATATGCCATCTTTTGAAAAAAATTCTTAAACTGTTACCTTTTTATTTATTTTTTAATTAATAAAAGGGGAACCACCACGGCAAATGGCGGATGTGGCAGAATCCCTTCATGGGCCCCCTCCTCTAGATGGTGTCCTCCGTTATTTTAATTTTTTTTTGTTTTTAATATTTAAAATATTTTCTGTATTTTTTATGTTTTATTATTAAAATAATTAAAATATTAAGAAAATTAATAATAAATAATAAAAAAATATTTTTTATTTTTTTAATATATTAATTAATAATATTTTGATATATAATATATTATCATAATATTATAAATACGATATTTTACATATATAATTATTAATATTTACAAAATATATTGTATAAAATTTTCCCGCAATTTTGAAGTCAGTGCTTTGTTGTAAACGTTTGCAAGTTTGTAATTAAAATCATAGTAGTCATTATTGTGGAAACACATTACAAAACGTACGGTGATACAAAAAATTAAAACATTACACAAAATTAATTAGAAGGTCCGGCAATATTAGGACATCTTCTGCGCATATGTCTGAAATGGACAATGTTCCAAAAGGAACCAAGGAGATGTGGTATTTGTCGCGAATTTGTCCTTTGGAACATCGTCCATTTCGGACATATGTGCAGAAAATGTCATAATATTGTTGGGCCTTCTAATTAATTTTGTGTAATGTTTTTGTTTTGTGTATCACAGTACATTTTGTAAATTGTTCCACAACAATGACAACTATGATTTCAATTACAAATTTGCAAACGTTTACAATAAAACATTGACTTCAAAATTGTGAAAAAAATTTTATAAAATATATTTTGTAAATATTAATAATTATATGTATAAAATATTGTATTTATAATATTATAATAATATATTAAATATCAAAATATTATTAATTAAAATATTAAAAAATATCATTTATTATTAATTTTCGTAATATTTTAATTATTTTAATAAATAAAACATAAAAATATAAAGCAGAAAATATTTAAATATTAAAAACAAAAAAATATTAAAATAATAAGGGACACCGTCTAAGACGGCGGTTCCATGAAAGAAGTCTGTCACGTTCGCCATTAAGTATGGTGGCCCTCCTTTTATTAATTAAAAAAAAATAAAAAGATGACAATTTCGGAAATATTTTTCAAACAATGGCATATTGAGAATTAAATTTCACCAGGGTGGCAGGATGGTCAAAAATCGTGATGTTTTTAACAGCTTTTTAAAACATAGAAACAAAACTTTAACTCATTTGTAATCTCATTTGTAAAATGTTATAACAAAATCCATTGAACTTTGTTAACATACCAAACAAAATCCATTTTAATTTTTTCATCTCCGAAATTTCCTCCTATGTCTAAACAAAAACCATAAACATGTTCCAACGTAAGACACACTTCCTACAATCTATCACCTTCCTCTAATTTTGCTTTCCATCATCATTCCAATCTGTCCATAATCAACAAAAACTATCTATCACCCTTTAATTTTTCTCCTTGGTTTTTTTTTAGATTTTTTTTTATCTAACTCTCTTTTCTCAATTCATTTCACTTTTTCTCTTCAACTTTCCAATGATAATCTTGTAACCTTTCACCTCCTTTTTTTTCCTTCCATTACCTATTTTCCTTCCTCCCAAATTCCTTCCGTCCCTTTTCTTCTGAGTTTTTCTCCCTTCCACCATGGGCAATTATTGCTCAGGTGGCACTGATGATCCTGAAGACAAGGGAAAAACAGATCAGGAAAACAACAATGCCAATGCCAATGGAGACTCTTCTTCTGCTACAACGCCACCGCCGTCTTCCAAACCTTCTCCTCAGCCTGCTAAACCATCGAAACCGGCCGCGATGGGACCGGTTCTCGGCAGACCAATGGAAGATGTCAAAAGTACTTATAGCATTGGGAAGGAACTAGGGAGAGGACAATTTGGTGTAACATATTTGTGCACAAATAAAACCACTGGAAAACAATATGCTTGCAAAACAATAGCCAAGAGAAAGCTTGTTAACAAAGAAGATATCGAAGATGTTCGTAGGGAGGTTCAAATCATGCATCATCTTACTGGACAGCCTAACATTGTCGAGCTTATCGGCGCTTTTGAGGATAAACAATCTGTCCATTTGGTTATGGAGCTGTGCGCGGGAGGTGAACTTTTCGATAGAATCATCGCGAAAGGTCATTACACCGAACGCGCTGCAGCTTCCTTGTTGAGGACCATTGTTCAGATTGTTCATACTTGTCATTCCATGGGTGTTATACATAGAGACCTTAAGCCTGAGAATTTCCTTTTGTTGAACAAGGACGAGACTTCGCCTCTCAAAGCTACCGATTTCGGTTTATCCGTCTTTTACAAGCAAGGTTTTCTTTTAAAACTGCATAAACATGATTATGAATTACAATTTAGAGATTTTAATGAAGCAAATTATAATATTAAAACACGGAAAAAATTGTATTTTTTTAACAGGAGAAGTGTTTAAAGATATTGTCGGGAGCGCGTATTACATTGCACAGCACGTATTACATTGCACCGGAGGTTTTGAAGAGGAAATATGGACCAGAAGTAGATATTTGGAGTGTTGGTGTCATGTTATACATTCTTCTATGTGGTGTTCCACCATTTTGGGCAGGTTTATAATCACTTTAATTTTAATGTACTTCTTATAGAACAAAATTGCTTAATTCTTGAACTGATTTTACGTCTGCATAATTTGACAGAATCTGAAAATGGGATATTCAATGCCATCTTAAGAGGCCACGTCGACTTCTCGAGCGATCCATGGCCGTCCGTTTCGCCTGCAGCAAAAGATCTTGTAAGGAAAATGTTGAACTCGGATCCTAAGCAAAGGCTAACAGCATATGAAGTTTTGAGTAAGTATACTTGACTTCACCGTAATCAAATCGGCATAATTGAAATTCTAGCAAAATTCTAACAAAGCACGTCTGTTATGCGAAAAAACAGATCATCCATGGATCAAGGAAGACGGAGAAGCATCGGATACACCTCTTGACAATGCTGTGCTCAATAGACTCAAACAGTTCAGAGCAATGAACCAATTCAAGAAAGTTGCTCTAAAGGTTATTGCTAGCTGCTTATCAGAGGAAGAAATCATGGGATTGAAGCAGATGTTTAAGGGCATGGACACAGACAACAGTGGAACAATAACGATTGAGGAGCTAAAACAAGGACTTGCAAAACAAGGAACTAGGTTGACAGAACAAGAAGTTAAGCAGTTAATGGAAGCTGTAAGTTATCGCATGGAAAAATGACTTCTACTATAAATCAGCTTCTTATAACGGTTACTTGAGATGTTTTTTTTTTCTTTTGCGAATTACAGGCAGATGCTGATGGTAATGGAATTATAGATTATGACGAGTTCATCACAGCAACGATGCACATGAACCGAATGAACAGAGAAGAACATGTTTATACTGCATTCCAATACTTCGATAAAGATAACAGCGGGTACATTACCATTGAAGAGCTAGAGCAAGCTCTACATGAGTATAACATGCATGATGGCAGGGACATAAAGGAAATCATATCAGAAGTTGATGCAGATAATGTTAGTCTTATAAACTAACTGAGTTAAATATTTTTTTTGTCAATAGAATCATCTTTCTTGCACATCCTTCATCTTGTTATGACTTATGACGAAACTTGGATGTCTTTGCAGGATGGTCGGATTAACTATGATGACTTTGTTGCTATGATGAGCAAAGGAAACCCAGAAGCACATACCAAGAAGAGGCGAGATTCAACCTTGTATTAGTAAGGACCATGGAAGATTCGATGGAGATGATCTCTTTCGGCATTGCGTGTTTTTAAGAATTTCGGATGCTGGTGAGAGAAAAATTACAGAATGTTAAGCTTGGTAGTTGTTTGGTTGGATAGGGTTATGGGTGAGGAATGGGTGGTGAAAAACAAACATAATTGGAAGAGAAGAAGAACATCAACTAACCTATGAAAAATGTATAAACATGCTAGGTATTATTTATTTGATTGGTTGGTTATGTTTTTTATTTCACATCCTTGTAACATTTCTTATAATGTAATTGATGTTCACTTAGGATTCAAATCAAAAGGGTGTTTGTTTATTTATTTATTTATTATCTGCTATTAATCTCCTATATATTTGAATGTGAATACACTTTTGATCAAGCCAACAATAAAATAGGCATGTATGTTTTGAATGGCCTTATTTATGAAAAGTAACATAGGAAGCATAACACCAATAAAGTATGACATGTTCCACCGATACGTGAAACAGTGTGAAAATTCAAATGAGGTTTATAGTAACACTTCTTCAACCCCTATTCATTCGACAATGGTATTTCACTTTTCAATTCTTTAATGACAATTGGCAAAAACAATGTATTCACTATTGAGTCACTCAGTGCATACCAAAGATAATTCATTCAGGAATCACAATATTAAAAATGGTTAGAATATAATAAATATATCATAATAGTTTAGACAATTTGTCAAATAACTTAGTTTATCTCCTATATATTCTGAAATAAACCATTTACAATTCGTTACATGGTAGAAATAGCTCACATTGTCAAATCCATGTGCAATTCAATACTTGATACAAATAGCTTGACGCAAAATTGAAATGAATAGATACAATTCATTACTAAAACATCATGTAAACTTTCCTCTAATCTTTGAATTAATACTCTACTCTGCAGCGTATCAGCATTCAGGGATGGATTTTCAGCTGTGACTGTAAAATGACAGCAGAAGTGAGACAGATAGAAAGAGATGTAACCAGAACACTGATCTTAAAATATCCCATCCCAACCAAGAAGCCACAATGTTTAAATAAACGGGATTGCACTAAACAATTTCGCCACTGTATTGATATCAAAATATGATACAAATATTTATAGTTTGTACTATTCACCAACTTTATAATTTTTTATTATATAAAAGATAGAGTTGTGGTTAAATTCTGTTGGGATTATGATGTTGTTGTTAAAAGTTTTCTTTCCTTTGAATTATCAGTGTTTCCCGGCCTAGATCGATGTACAACGCTCATTCCCTGTGTTTCTCTGAATTCGAGGTAAATTTCTTCCTCAAATTACTTGTTCTGGTATGAGTAGCTTACTAAGTAGTAAAATCATGGATAAAAAAATGGATGTTTAGCTTAAATTACTTAGTGTTTTTGAGGTACATTTCTTCCTCATATGAATTGGTGTTTTTGTTTAGCTAACTTAATAGTATAATCATGGATAAAAAATGGATGTGTGTCGATCGATTATTAAAAGAGTATGAGAATGGGGTATTAGAGTTTGTTAAGTTTGCTGTTGAACACGCTGAAGACCCAAATAGAATGAAATGTCCTTGCTTGGGTTGTTGTTATGTGGGTCGGGTTGAGGCAGATGGATTGAAATCATATTTACTGATGCATGGAATTGATCGAAGTTATACTCCTTGGATATTTCATGGTGAGAAAAGCAGCGAGAATGTTGAACCAGGGGTGAAAAGTAATGCGACCTATGCTTCATACGACAATATCACGGATACATATGATTGTGATCGAGTCGAAGAGATTGCAGAAGCACTTGAACAAGATCTTCAGGATTGTCCCAAAATGTTTGACAAGTTGGTAAGTGATGCGGAGAAACCGTTGTATAAAAATTGCCCCAAATTCACAAGACTGTCTGTGGTATTAAAATTGTACAACTTAAAGGTGCGCAATGGATGGTCGGATAAAAGTTTCACAGGTTTATTAGCCCTTTTGAGAGATATGCTTCCTGAGGATAATGTTCTTCCTAATCGAACCTACGAGGCAAAAAAAATATTGTGCTCTATTGGCATGAGCTATGATAAGATACATGCATGTCTAAATGATTGCATTTTGTTTCAAAACGAATATGCATCGTTGAATGAGTGCCCTAAGTGCAGTTTATCTCGATATAAGAAGAAATTATCTCCAGTGAAAGTGTTATGGTATTTTCCTATTATTCCAAAATTTAGACGCATGTTTCATAGTGAAACCGATGTAAGACACTTGACTTGGAATGCAGATGAAAGAATTATCGATGAAAAGTTTCGACATCCGGCAGAAGCACCATAGTGGAAGAAAATTGATAATGATTATCCTGATTTTGGAGGAGAAACAAGAAACCTTCGCTTGGCGTTATCTACGGATGGAACGAACCCGTATGGTCGTCAAAGTATCTCACATTCCATATGGCCTGTGATTCTTATGATTTATAACCTACCTCCATGGCTATGTATGAAGCGCAAGTACATGATGTTATCTATGTTAATTTCTGGGCCTAAACAACCAGGGAATGACATAGACGTATACTTGAAACCTTTAATTGAAGATTTGAAGATTATGTGGGAGAACGGTGTGGAGGTTTATGATGGATATAGGAAAGAAAGTTTCAATTTGAGGGCGATGTTGTTTGGCACAATTAACGATTTTCTAGCATATGGAAATCTATCTGGGTATAGCACTAAAGGTGAAAAAGTGTGTCCTCTCTGTGAAGATGGAACCGATACGACGCGATTGAAACTTTGTCAAAAGAATGCCTTTCTCGGTCATTGTAGATTCTTAAATTCTAAACATCAATATTGTGGATGGATAAAAGCGTTAAATGGGGATACCAAACAATGTAGAGCTCCACCTAGATTGACAGGTGATCAAATTTTTGAAAAGGCGAAAGATGTGAGTATTCAGTTTGGCAAGCCTTTTGCACATAAAGTTGTCACGGGTGGGTGGAAGAAGAGGTCAATTTTTTTTTGAATTGCCATATTGGAAATCTTTGTACGTAAGACATTTTTTTGATGTAATGCATAGTGGAAAAAAATGTATTTGAAAGTGTTATTGGTACGTTACTCAATATAAAAGGAAAGTCTAAGGATGACCTTAAAGAAAGGGAGGACATGGTAGAGATGGGAATAAGAACTGAATTAGGACCTGTGAAGAAAGAAAGATGAACATATCTACCACATGCTGCTTATACTCTACCTAGAAAGGAAAAGAAAATATTGTGTAAGTTTCTAAGTGAAGTTAAAGTTCCAGAAGGTTACTCCTCAGACATTAGAAGACTCGTTTCTATGAAAGACCTCAAGTTAAAGAGTTTGAAGACACATGATTGCCATGTCATAATGGAACGTTTTCTACCAATAGGTATAAGTTCTATTTTTCCAGAAAAAGTAAGAAACGCTATAACTAAATTGTGTTTTTTCTTCAGGTCAATTTGTAGTAAGGTGATCGATCCTGAGATCTTACCAGTATTGCAAAAAGAAATAGTTATTACTTTGTGTGACCTTGAAATGTATTTTCCTCCTTAATTTGTTGAGATTATGGTGCATCTTGTTGTTCATCTTGTGAAAGAGACACAATTGTGTGGACCAGCTTATATGAGATGGATGTACCCTATTGAACGTTATATAAATATATTAAAAGGGTACGTGAAAAACCGAAGTCGTCTAGAGGGTTGTATTGTTGAGCGATACGTTGTTGAAGAAGCGATTGAGTTTTGTATTGAATTTTCGTCCAATGTGCAATCCATTGGACTCCCCAAATCTCATTTATTCGAAGAAAAAAAAGGTAAAAAATTAATTGGAAATGAAATTGTGACAGTATCAAGGTATGATCGGGATCAAGTGCATTTTCATATTCTGCACAATGACAATGAGGTTGAGCCGTTTATTGAGATGCACAATGCTATACTCCGAGGTGAGAATCAGAGTAGAAATGAAAATTGGATAGTACGAGAGCACAATCATAGTTTTATACAGTGGTTTAAGGATCATATATATTCAAAGTTTCATTCAGATCCCGCTTCAATATCAGACAGGTTGAGATGTTTGGCATATGTTCCAAGTTCGCTTGCGTTTTCTTATAGAGGATGCGCAATTAATGGATACACATTTTATACCAAAGAACGAGATGATAAAAGTACTATGCAAAATAGTGGTGTCACGGTGGTAGCTGAAGCAATGCACATTTCTAGTATGACAGACTTAAACCCCAAATATGAAAATCTGTCATATTTTGGTGTTATCGATCACATTTGGGTGTTTGATTACGAGAAGTTTCAGATTCCTATCTTTGGTTGAAAGTGGGTACATAATAGTGGCATACGAATGGATAAGTCAGGGTTTTTGTAAGTGGATCTTAATAGGGTGGGGTACAAAGATTAGCCTTTTATTCTAGCCTCTCAAGCTAAACAAGTGTTCTATGTCAAGACCCAAAGAGTACGAAATGGTCTATAATGCTTTTATCTAACAAAGTGATTGATGATAAAAGTGTAGATCAAGGTGATGTTGATGTTGAGAATGAGTCGTGTATTAGAAACGACCGAGATGAATATACTATAGCAGATGAATCATATATCAGAAAAGATCATGATGAGGGAATTTGGATCAATCCCTCCGTCCACGTTCTCAAGAGACAAGTAATTCACAATCCAACCAAGAAAAGAAAGAGATGTTAGTGAAAGAGGTAATATAGTAAAATGTTATATATTTTGTCATTTTCAATAAAATTATATTTGTCATTTTATATACTCAATTGATTATGGAATTAGATATTTGGAATTATAATGTTTTTCTTTATTACAGGTTAGATGGCTAGTAACGAGGATCACCCACACGATGATTCTATTAATGATGGAGACAATGGTGGAGGCAAATTCGATAAGGGGGTGGAAAGAGAAATTAAACGAGGAAAAACTATTATGAAGAATATCATTCGTTATAGAGATAGAGGCATAAAATATGATTTGAATTGGAGTCCAAGTGACCAATTAATTGAGCCTAACGGTTCTAAATTGACAAGTTACATGGGTACAATTGTAAGGAGAGAAATTTCAATTACTTGTGATGAAATTATGTCTTTAAATTAAGATACAGGTACTTTAAATTATGTCTTTAAATTACGATTATGTATTTAAATTACTTATACTAACGCACCCTGTGTATGTTTTTTGTAGCGGTCTTTCAACATTGATGATAAAAGAAAAGATTATTGTCTTGGATTGGCCGGAAAAATACTAAGAGGGTTTAGAACATATTTAAACAGAAAATATCTTAAAGATGTCGTTTTTTTTTGTTGATGCAGAGCGTCCAACAGAATATGCAGATGTGATTTCACTTAAAGAATGAGAAGTTTTTAAAGCCAAACGAAAAACCCCAAAATTTCAGAGTGTAAGTGACGTAAATCGCCAAAGAAATTGTAAGTATTTATAAATTGCAATGATATACTTGTTCATCAAGAGTTATAACTGATCTTATTTTTTGTCTTAATGTGTAGTTAAAAGAGGAGAATAGTTCTGAAACATCTCTTCAGGAACATGTTTTGTGGAAGGCTGCCCGTGTGGGTAAGGATGGAGTTCTTAAAGAAGATGTACAACAAATTTTTGAAAAATGTGTAAGTATAACATTAACTCTTTAATTAAATCAAAATTTTATTAACATATAATATTCATGTTTTTCGATATTCATATGAATTTCAGGAGATTCTATCTCAGCCTATATCTCCACCAGATGATTGTAGGAGCATACTTAGTCGAGCATTAAATGTTCGTGAGTATTCTGGTCGGGTGAGGGGCAAAGGACACGAGGTTACTCCAACATCCTTGAAAAAGAATAATCCAAAGACAAAAGTTACTTGCAATAAAGAACTGCAGACAATGTTGGATGTATTAGAAGTTGAAGTTCTTGAATTGAGGAAGGATAAAGTAAGACACCAATCAGAAAGGGAAGCTTCGGGTGTTAAAGATACTAGTGACATAGCTAGTGTCAATTATGCAGTTCAACTGAGTATTCTCGAGGTAATTATATATATTATTATGAAATTAAATTAGTGTAATTTATTTAACTAACATATATACATATTAACGATGTCATATTTATTATTGATTTTAGGGCATTTCACTAGGGATGGCAAGCAGACCCAAACCCGTGGGCCCCACCCGCACCCGCACCCGTGTCAACGGGTGAAACCCGAATTGACTGGGTTTGGGTTCGGGTTCGGGTGCCACCCGATATTTCGGGTGTGAGTTTGGGATAGCTTAAACCCGCACCCTAAACCCGAAACCACACCCGCTTATATGTTAAATTACATAACTATCCCTAAATATATATATATATATATATATATTAATAAGTATTAAAAATAAAATGTAGGGTTTCTTCGTGTCCTCACCCACCGGTACAAACTCCTCTGTCTCCTTCGTTTCTTCGTCTCCTTCACCCACCGGTACAAACTACTCCATCTTCTTCACTCGCACGGGTACAAACTCCTCCATCTCCTTCGCTTCTTCACCGGAGACTACAAACTCCTTCATCTCCTTCGTTTCTTCGTCACCTCTGTCACCTTCGTTTCTCCGCCTCCTTCGCTTCTTCATCGGCGACTACAAACTCCTCCGTCATCTTCTTCATACAATCCAAGGTTCGTTTCAGAAACTGTAGAAATTAGAATATTTTTCTGCTAATTGTGTCGTAACTGTAAAATTAGGATATGTTACTAACTTTCAATTGAGGGATTTATTTAATTTCTTGCTAATTTATGTCGTAGGATGATTGGTTTTTATGAAAAAAAATTGACTTTAAAACTGTGTTCTGAGGCTTGTTGGAGAAAAACATGGTTTTTGAACATTTCTTTGTGGTAATTACTTTTGAGTAAAACTGTGTTCTGAGGCTTGTTGAACCATTGTTGTTGGTAATTACTTTTGATTGATCACTATTATTTTGAAACAAATACAAGAAATGTTTTTTGTACTGGTGTTGAAGTGGTACTTCCTTCATTGGTGATATCTGGTGAACTATATGCAGGAAAATGCTCCATAGATACCTCCTCTGCTGCTTCATTTTGCCAATTCTCTTCCTTTTCCTTCTGAAAGTAAAAAAATAACCCACATAAATTAAGCCATTGTTTGGATAAACATGGTGACTTTTTTGAGTTTATTTGCTAACACAAATACTTAAGAAATTTTTTAGGAGAGTTTATAGAAACAGCTTAAGACGTAGTTATAAGTTGTTTTTAGTAATTATACTATACATAACCTGAAATATAGCCATCAAAATGGTCCCTAAATCATAATCACATATAATAATTAAGTAATTAACTAGGTGGATGGATTAGTTTAAGAAGATGGAGATCTAACAAAGGAAACACATGATGATAAAGATGAATGATGTGATATGTTAGGTTGTATGATAAGTATGTGACAAAACAAATACTAACAAAATTATGTGATACATGTTAAGTTCACATGATAGGGGACCATGTAAACATATAATTACATACAACCCTTGAGTTAATGAAAATCTATAGCTGTCAAACTGAGTTGTTTTAGCCCTAATTTAGCGTGTAATTGTAGTGTTGCATTAAGTCTTAGAGTTATTTGTTTCAAGATATGTAAACATATTTTTCGAGAAAACGAGTATAGCATTGTAACATTTCCATGTTTGATACAAATATTTCTTTTTAACATTTCCACAATATCATGAATCTCTCAAACTTCTCCTAAAGGCAAGGTAGATTCATCCTTTATGTGGTTCCATAAAAGACAACAACTACAACTAAAAAGTTCACTTATTGTACTTATTATGTAGGAGATGTTATCCTTTAATGTGAAAGGTACTCACACTGCCATAATAATATGTAGCATTACTTATGCTGCAGGTAAAAAATATTCAACAGATTAAGTGTCATGCATGACTAATTCATTATACCTAATTACTTATTAAGGCTTAAGTCATCAAAGAAACCAAATTCTTATTTGGTAAAACAGTACATCACTCAATGAGAAATTACCAAAAGAATTTTTACTAAATTAAAGGATGAAAATAATATATGAACAAGAGGGGAATGAATGGATGAGTGAGTGAGTGAGTGACCTTGTTTTCCGGCACCGGCAAGTCCTTAGAAGAAGACTTGAAGACTTTCTTCACTGATGAAAGAAGCTAGAATGAAAGCATCTTTTTTGGAACGTAGACCAAAAAATGTAGAAGCTTTATATTTGACTAAGTTGGAGTGGTAGCAGAATTGCAATTTGACTTGTTGGTCTTTTTTAATTCAACACCATAGAAGTTTTCTCTCAGTTTGGATTCACTGAAAATTATCACCAATTGTTTTCTCTCATTTTTAATTCAACACCATCAATTTTTTAGACAATTGTTTATGAAATTTCTTGTTGTTTGTAGTAGGTAAAATGGATCAAGTGAACACAACTCCGGAACCAGAAGGAGCATGTAATCCTACACAAGAAAGTACATGTCCAACTCAAGAGGTATCTTCTAATCCGAATCCGACACTTGAACCTGATATTGGGCAACAAGAAGAAATTGATACAAGTTTAGAACCTGCATCAAAGAAACTTAGAAGTAATGTGTGGCAAGAATTTAAAAAGATGAAAGTGAATGGAAAAGATAAGGCTGAATGTATCTGGTGTAAAAAACAACTTAGTGGCACTTCAAAGAATGGAACAAATCACTTGAAAGGACATCTCTTGAGTTGTATTCAAAAAAAGATCAAGACTAGAAACTATGACAAAGGACAACCATTTCTCCTGCCGGTTATCTCAGAAGGAAAGTAAGAGTTGGGAATTGGAACTTATGATCCAGAACATGTGAAGAAGTTGATTGCTGAAGCTATTATTATGCACGATTATCCACTATCAATTGTGGATCACATTGGTCTTAGAAGAGTCTTTGTTTCTCTCCAACCATTGTTTAAAGTTCCTACTCGAAACACAATCAAGAAGGAGGTATTGAAAGTTTATGATTTTGAGAAAAAATGTGCTATGAAGATGTTAGATAACCATGAAGGAAGAATGGCAATTACCACAGATATGTGGACTTCAAGCAACCAAAAAAAAGGGTATATGGCGGTTACGACTCACTATATTGATGCCTCGTGGACTTTACAGAGTCGAATCTTGAGGTAACAATGTTTATATTTTATAATTTAATTGTATCTTTTTTTTTTGTTCTTAATGACAATAAGTGAAAAACTTGTTTTTTGTAAATATTATGTTAGGTTCATTTATGTTCCAGCCCCTCACACTAGTGAAAGACTTGCTGAAGCACTTGTTAATTGTTTAATGGACTGGAACATTGATTCAAAGCTTTCTACGATTACTTTAGGTAATTGTAGCACAAATGACTAGGAAAATTAAGGATAAGTTGTCGTTGGAATGTTTAATAAGGGATGGGTCTTTGTTACATATGCGTTGTTGTACCGCACATCCTAAATTTAATTGTTCAAGAGGGGCTACAAGTGATTAAAGATGGCATAGAAAATATTCGGGATAGTGTAGGATTTTGGAATGCTACACCTAAAGGGCATGAAAAATTTGAAGATACCGCTAGACAATTGAGAATCATTTGCACTAGAAAGTTAGCTCTAGATTGTCCAACAAGATGGAATAGCACATATAAGATGCTTGATATTGCCATAGAGTACAAGGATGTATTTATTCGGTTGAAGAAACGTGAATCTTTGTACACTTGTCTTCCAACTAATTCACAGTGGCAATTTGCTAAAGATGTTTGTGGGTGCTTAAAATTATTTAATGAAGTAACTGAGTTGATTTCTGGTACAAAATATCCAACTGCCAACTTGTACTTTCCTAAGATTTGTAAGATTAAGTTGGCAAAGACATGTGTTATGATTTGCTCAATGATTATCAACAGATTAAACTTAGAGATGCACAACCTACTGCTCCATCCATTGGTATAACTGCTCTTGTTGATGACGAGGCTGAATTTGATGCATACGTTGAGACGATTGCCGTTGCGGAAGACTCAAGTTCAAGTGTTAAGTATGAGTTAGATCATTATTTGAAGGAGCCAGTTATAAAAAATACTCCAGAATTTGACATTTTGAATTGGTGGAAGGTAAATGGAGTTGTGTATCTAACACTTCAAGCAATTGCAAGAGATGTGTTAGCTATTCCTATCTCTACAGTAGCTTCTGAATCGGCCTTCAGTAATAGTGGTAGAATATTGAGTCCTCATCGTAGCCGACTTAACTGGACTACCGTAGTGGCTTTGATGTGTGCTAGGAGTTGGCTATGGGCTGCTGAGAATAACGGTATGTCATTGTCAAATTATTTTTACTTTCTACCTTAATTTTCTTGTTATATAATGTATTACTACTTTGGTATGTCATTGGAAAATAATATATTACTAATTTTTCTTGTTATATAATATATACAGGAATTTTTAGAGGTGCAGAAGAAATTGCTACTGTGTTAAATGAAATGGAGTCAGACGATGAAGGTATTTTGTACTTCATTTGGTGTAGAAGTTTTAAGCTTTAGTGTTTTATTAACTTCAATTTATTTGTTAATACAGCTGAGTTGATGGAAGGTTGTTTGGGTTACCATTTTGAAGATTAGAAGTTGTTGTTTCTATACGTTAACCTGGTGAGTATTGTTGTTTCTATCTTCCAACATTGTTGCCCCGACTAATTTGCAAGAATTAAGTTTCATGTTTTATATGTTTTAAGTTTCACATGTTTGTTATTACAATTTAAAATTATGATGATAATATCTATTAGTGTTTCTTACACAAGAAAGTTGTAATATATTAGCTTGTTGTTGTTGAAAAGTTGTAATTTGATTGTAGAATTTAATTTTAATTGTAATGTTAAGATGTTGAAGACTATGTTAAGATAATTGTGATTTCATTTTCTTGAAGACAATGTAAAGTGACCTTATTTTAATTGTATTTTTTTTTGGTGCGGGTTTGGGTTTGGGTGAAAAAACCCGAACCCAACGGGTGCGGGCGCGGGTGTTATTTTGTCACCCGAATAGCCTTCAGGTTTGGGTTCG
This sequence comes from Vicia sativa, assembly GCA_021764765.1. Classification (NCBI taxonomy): domain Eukaryota; kingdom Viridiplantae; phylum Streptophyta; class Magnoliopsida; order Fabales; family Fabaceae; genus Vicia; species Vicia sativa. The sequence goes on along the minus strand of CM038793.1, from coordinate 309,751,831 downwards.
GGTTCGGGTGATGCTTTCGGGTGCGGGTGTGGGTAGTGTGAAACCCGCACCTGACCCTACCCGTTGCCATCCCTACATTTCACCTTGTCAACTCTTTTTAGAGACACTGACTTATCGCATGGTTGGCAAGGGAAAAGTGCATAACACTCTGGGAGAAGTACTTCATCATAAACCGCTCCCTTCTAGATATTTGAAAGTATCAATTGATATTGATTTAGAGGAGGGTGTGTTATTACCAATCCCATACGAAGTTTCGGATGCAACATTGGTGGGAGAGGCAATATGAGCGTATGTTGCATGGTCGTCAAGACTCATTCGCATAGATGATGAGGTATACTTAAAACCATTATGAACCTTTAAGTACTCAATTTTTTTACGTTCATTTTACTTACATATTTGTTTGTATGGTAATGTTAGACTCCTACAAAACCCAAACTAAAAGATAAGGGGATTACGCGGCCAATCAGTGACATCAAAAAAACAGGTACAACACAATTATATGATATTTATGCTTAGATAATGTTAATTCATCAACTTATACTTGACCAAACTAATTTTATGATATTTATATTATTCCTACTAAAGAGATTGAACAAGTCAGTAGGGGTAAGGAGCCTGTAATTAGCAACATTCCCACAGAAATAAAGAGTGTTGTTAAGAAGAGCGGGGCTAGAAAGAAAGTTACTTCACAGTATAGGTCATGCCTTCAGACATATGTAAGCTTCACAACTATTTCACAAGGTGGTACTAGTCTTATACCCATGGATGCAAAGATTTATGGTTCTGAAGGCATGACATCAATTGGTAAGGAGGATTTGGAACAAGTTTTTGGACATTAGACATCGTTGTTATCAATACATACATCAGGTATACTCCAATCAACTTTGTTTAATTAATTGAAGAATTTATTTACTCATTTCAATGAATAATTAATGTTAATGATGTTTTTATTTAAGGTTTCTGTATGACAAGTTGATTTGCCCGCGTGGATTGGAATCCATATTCGCTTTCATAAATCCCAGCTTTGTCCATGCAGGGTCAATCATCTCAAAACCAGATGAAGTAATAGCGTTTGTACTCCGTTTATTTATGGCCAACAAAGATACAAAAAAGTTGTTCTTTTTACCATATAATATTGGCCACAAGTAAGATTTTCATTCTAAATTTCCTCTATTATAATTTTTTTCGTTTTTTGATATTGTGTGGAAAGTTTCTGTTCTTGCAGGAAAAACCATGTTGTGGATCTTAAGGGATTCGGAGGCACAAGTGAGATGACTTGGCCTCCAAGCGATAGGTCTAGTTTACCCCTCGGTCGGGAGCCCTTAGATATAGTATAGGAGTCCTCTCTTGAGCGTGTAGCTAAGAGAGGGAATGAGATAATGATCTTTCTTATGAACCTAAGGCCTCTTTTTATAGCATAGTCATCACTAATGATCATAATGATGTAACCGTCCATTAATACTTGAAACCGCTACTTAATGATTCGTAACGTCCGTAACCGGCTCATAAGTAACGTAACGGAAACCAAACCGGCTTTATGCCATTCGGCCAGAACAGGTCGGTCACGGATATATGACGATTCACGTCCGACCTAAGCACTCGGCTCTGACCTAGTGGTCTCGCCGAGGAGTTGCCCGGTTACCGACTTTTAGACCCATCTCGGCCCCTATCTGACACTCCTAGCCCGGGCAATATATTTATGTATGAACAGTTTCCATCTAACCTTTGTTTAATATTACAGTGGACACTGGTTATTGGTTGCGATTAATCCTGTGAGAAAAATTGTATATTATCTGGATTCATTGGGCAATGATTGGACAATATACCCAGATATGAAGAAGACGATTGATACGTAAGTGAGATTGTTCTAAAATATTCCTGTGTATATTTAATTATTTATGGGAGATAGTTCTAAATATTCTTTATTATTTTATTATAGCATTCTACAAAATTTTCGAGCACAAAGAGATATTCAAGTACCAAAGAGTAGAGTCAACAACATTTCGTGGATCAAAGTGGAGGTATATATTTTTCACAATTTTGATTATATAGTGGTGATACTTGATAAAACAAGTTAAGGTGTATATCTTGATGTATATCCGTATTTTCTTTCCATGTGTAGTGTCCTCGTCAGCGCAATTGTGTAGATTGCGGTTATTTTATGTTGAGGTTTATGAAAGACAGTCTTCTTTTGGACCAATTAGAGATTCCATCCACAGTATGAATTTCTAACTTAGGAATTATTTTAATACTTCTCATAAAATGACTTAGTGCTTTAAGTAAATTATACTATGTTATATTATTATGTAGTACTTTGATGAATTCAAGTGTGCTTATTACTCAAAACATCAATTGGATGAAGTTATGGAGGATTGGTGTCAATTTGTTATGGAGTCGAGAATTTTATTATAAGGTATAACTTTGAGTTTTGAGAATATAATATATGTCATTATAGTTGTGTTGCAATATTGTTGTTTTTGTTGTTGTTATTTGGTAACTTGTATGAATTTCGATTTTTTGATTTTGTTTTAGGTTATATAGGTGCAGATCGATGTAGAAGATAGAGCTATTTTGTAATTCATTGTTGATGTTGTTTCATTGTTGTATATGTTAATGTTGTTGTTGTTTCAAGTTGTTTCATTGTTGTATATATTAATGTTGTTGTTGTTTCAAGTTTATGAAATATTGTGCAAAAAAAAAGGATTGAAGATGTATATTGATGTTGTTGTTTCAAATTTTATATTGATGCTACAAATTTGATTTAAGTTTATGAAATTTAGGTGCAAATTCTGGTTAAAACCTGGTGCAAAAATGGTGAAATTAAATCTGGTGCATATATGCTAATTTTATAATAGGCAGCGTTTTGTTTTAAATGAAAAAAAATTATATTAAAAAATTTCTTAAGAAAAACGTTGCTAAAGGGGGAGAATAGACAACGCTTTTAATGAGAAGCGCTGTCTAAAGTAGATGAAAAAAGCGTTGTTACAGGGAGGCGATAAAAAAGTGTTGCTATAGGGAAAATAAAAAGCGCTGTAAAAAGTAAAGCGCTGTTAAAGAGGGTATCAATAGCAACTTTTTTAGGAAAAAGTACTGCCTAAAGGATATCTATAGCAGCGCTTTTACAAAAGGCTGTCTAAAGCTCCACCTAAAATTCTTTCAAAAGCGTTGTCTAAAGTGGAAGTGCTGCTAAAGAGGGTACCTATAGCAGCGCTTTTCAAGAAAAAGCACTGCCTAAAGGGTATTGTCGCACCCCAAAATTTTCCCCTTTGTTTCACCTCAGTGTTTCATTGTTCATAGATATACAATCATGGTGGCTTCAAAAAGTTTCTATAGAGAGATTTTCACGAAAAGAATTGTGTTGGGTTTCGAAGGAAAGTTTCGTTTTGTTACCGATTCAGTTTTAATTCAGGCTATCATTGAGCATAATTCAAAATTCAAGAGGTTTCGAATTATTTGTTCAAGAGGAACTGTTTGGAATTATTTGTTCGAAAGGAATTATTTGTTTTTTTTGGAATTTGAATTCAAAATAATTATTTATTTTGGAATTTAAATTTTAAAAGGAATTCTTTATTTCTTGGGGGATTTAAGTTCAATGGAGGGAAAGATGTTGTTCTTGGTTTTTGAATTCACTAGCAGAGAAAAAATAGTTACAAGTAGTTATTCAATTCATATTGGATATGTTACTCGTTTCATTCATTTCAAGCAAAGGTACTCGAGTTAGATTGAATTCCGTTTCTTTTTGTGTGCAACATTCATTCAATTGAAATGCTATGCGAATGGTATTCAAGTTGTATTCATTTATCTCAAGATCTACAAAGTTACAATGCCTTTGGAAATACAAGCTTGATTTTGAAAAGAAAAAATAAATTATTTTATTATGATTCAATCACGAATGTGAGTTACAAAGTTACAAAATTACAAAGATGTCCTAATTCTACTCTAATGCTACAAGCTTCTAAGGTTTGTTTTTGGTTTGAGCATCATTAGGGTTAGTGTCGAGAATCAGGTTGAAGGTTTTAATTGTGTTCAATCGATCGAGCCTCAGAACTAAAAAGTTCCTTCATCGGCCACAACCTTCTATTGCAAATCACAACAACCTTTGTTGTTGGTTCACAAAAGGAAGTGTGAAATGGAAAATCATAAAACATCATGTTTTCCCAAAGCAATCAAGAAATCCATACAGAAAACCATCAACACAGTTCAAAAATATGTTCACCAAAATTCTAGCATGGTTCAAGACAAAACCCACGCAAGCAATGGCGAACGGTAGCGAGCAAAAGCCGATATGTCAAGGCAGTAAAGTTATTTGGAAAACGTAGCAGCATTATGATTCAAAATGGCAACAAAAGGTAGCATTAGCAGGGCTGGTATCAAAGATGCAGGATGCTAGTTCCAAGATTTGGTTCTAAGAACAAAAGTATAATGAGCAGAAGCAAATTCAAAGGGATAATATCAGAAAAGTTCCCAACTGATAGTTCCAAGGAGTTTTTTTTTCCACCAACGGTAAAAAGTAACAGACAACAACATAGCAGAGCAAATTTCCCAATAGCAACACACAGCCTTTTCAGTGAGAACAAAGAGATCAGAAACCAATGAGAAAAATAGCATAATATCTGTTCAAAGATAGCCAAAGGGACAAGCATAATATCTGTTCAAAGACAGCCAAAGAGAAGCATAATATCTGTTGAGAGATAGCAAAAGATACAAGCATATGGTCTGTTCAAGAAGCAAGTTCCAGACACAATAGAAAAACCAATACCAGAACACCAAGACCAAAACATAATATTTGTTTTAACAAACCTTCAAAAAACCATAGCAGAAAATCAAATGGCATCTGTTCTACCAAACAATCACAAAACCACAGCCAAAAGACCAAACGTGTATCTGTTCTAACAACTAGCAAGCAGAGCCAAAACCAACACCAGAAAACTAAGACAACACAATATCTGTTCTAACATTCAAAAACACAGAAAATCAAAAAACCCAACGTATTCATCATTTCCCCCAAACACAAACCCTTCAGAAGTTTTTGTTTCAGAAATCATGGGTTTCTGATACAGAGAAAGAAGAGAGGAAAGGTTCAGAACGATCTCACCCGAAAAGCGACGAAGGAGGCCGAATCCAGCATCTAGGGTTCCAACCCCCCCCCTTCAAGTTCCAAGAATCTGGTAAATATCTGCAAAATCAATATGAGCATCAGAATAAAAAGGGTCAGAAACATACAAAACACGAAAACACGGGGGTTAGGGGTCACGCCGCCGCCGGAACCACCATGAGGAGATTTCTGGCGTGGCCATTACGATTTCTGGTGAGAGAACGGTGAGAGACCAATGAGGAACGAGAGAGAACGACGAGAATCCATGGGGTTCCTGGGTCAACTGTGAGAGACGCGTGAGAGTGAGAGGAAGAAGATGAGAACGCGTAAGAACACGATAGAGTGACAGATTATATTTTGCCCATTTGGGTAATCTTTTCTCTTTTTTTGTTATTTTAACTCTATTTTAAAACAATTTAATTTCTATTTTTTTTGTTTTAGTGTTTTAAGTCTGGTGGTGACAAGTGTCACCACCTTGTTTTTTTAATTCATTTTCTTTTATTTCTTTTCTTTTTTTGGTTAATTTATTTGTTAAAAAAAATAAGTAAAAGTAATTGGTAAATGATACACCACCTTGGCCGTTGGGGAATTTTGGAGAATGAGATCCGATGCATCCAGTTTGCTAGCACGTGTTGAGATTTTGTTGACCGATCGTACAAGGATCAGATGGATTTCTTTCCGCACCGCCCAGACTTGCTTCATACAGGCTAACTCTAAACTTTCATCTTCTCAATTAATTTATTTTTATGTAAATAACATTTTTGTGCGATGTAATAAGTAATAATTAGCTCTGATAGTTTCTATTTGATGACTTGTCGATTAAACTATTAGTTGATTTTTCATCAAGCAGAAAAAATCGTTTCTAATAATTATTTAAATTTCCGATTGTATTGTGTGATAATTATTTGTTTATTCGGTATTTATTCACCATTGTACACCTCGCACACAATCAACATTAAAACTAATCCGATTCCGCTTCGATTGGCTCAATAGCCGATTTCTTAAAGGGTCTCATGGTTGGGGACGGGCATGGCCATCCTCACGAGGTTGATTAAAGCCCTTGTTGCTTTAATCAATCATAACCCGAAAATAATATTGGTCTATATACCAATTTTCCATGCACCAGGGTCTCATGGTTAGGGATAGGAGCACCTATCCTCACGAGGTTAATCAAGTCCATATACTTGATTAATCATAACCCGATTCCACATTTCATCTCAACACGTATCTCAGAATGTTTTCATAATTAAAAATTCCAAACCTCCATCCAATGTCGAGTTGCTTTTTTTCAAAATGTTTCTTATAATAAACTTAGATGGGGTTTGTTTAAACCGTTAGATGTTAGCCTAATGGTTTAAACAGATTTGAAGTTTTTTAGGTTGTTAGGTGATAGCCTAATAAGTTAAAAAACTTCTACTCATGTTTTAATAAAAAACTTAGTGTTGCGACATTCGATTAAATTGTTGGATGATAGCCCGACGGTTTAATTGAATTTAAAGTGAAATTCCTGGCAGCAGATACTTGATGTCACAGAGAATGTTATGACACAGTATCTGACACTATGTTGACAATTCACACAGTAAATGCAGAAAGAAGTAAATAACACAATAAGTTGTTCACCCAGTTCGGTTCTAACAAACCTACGTCTGGAGGCTACCAAGCCAGGGAGGAAATTCACTATTAGTAGTATCAATTCAGAGTTAAACTCACCCGTTTACAACTCCTCACTTAATCCCTACCCAATGACACTTCAACCTAAGTCCTACTTAGATCTGAGTTCCTACTCACTCCCCCTCAATCACCGCAGTGATATCAACCTATTGATTAATAGAATTGTGAAGTCACACTTCAATAAACTATCTTGATCTCGCTTCAAAGCTTTCGATCAAGAGACAAACACTCGTGCTTCAAAGCTTTGAGTGATAAACTACCCTTACAGCAAATCCTAGTCCAATGCACTTATCAATTGATAGTTGCTTGGCTCACAAGAGAAACTAGAATTACAAAAACCAACTGTTACTAACCTTAACAGTACACAAATAAAAGCCTTCAATGTCTTCAATGAAATCCAGAGGCGTGCGTGGCTTTAAAGATAACTAGGGTTCACTTAATTCTCTTAAAAACATGGTTTGTTCAACAACCAATTTAGGTTTAATTAAGATTAACCTAGCAGCCACGTGAGCATGCTTTCTAATAACAAAAACATAAATAAAATGCTCAACAAACTCCGATCTCAGATCACTGTTATATATTCGGTTCATCAGCTTTCAGCACTTTTTACCATCCTTGTCCATGAGGATTTATCTTCAATCTCTGAATGTCATGACATCTATCAAGACATTTCTAAAGCCTAGTTTTACCAAAATTGATGCCAACTTAAAACACTAACAAACTCCCCCTTTGACACATTTTTGGCTAAAACTACTTAACCTATCAGAGTACAAATGCAGCAGAAGACTAACAACCTAGTTCTAAGTTTTCCTAAACTTTCCTAAGCTTCAAGTAACTAGAACTAAGAGAAGATAAATTCTACCCATACACAAGTCCCAAACTTCCCACATACAATTGCCCACAAAATTGTTAAACTGGTCATACAATTCCCCCATACAGTTTCCCAAACATTAATACTTCCCACAGTATTTCTTCTCCCCCTTTTTAGCCACAAAGGGCCAAAGGAAACCATACAAGTACCCAATCATGCAGAATATAATTAAGTACCAGCATTTAAATGTTACAACTCTGTCACCACAATTACAGTCATCCAAAATACAAATTGGAAATAATCAGAACAAGAACAAAAGACAGTTGACAGAGCAAAACAAACAGGAGCAATATGGCACTGCTCAAGTGCTTTCTTCTCCAGAAGAAGCACTGTGGAAGGAAGCTTCTTCAGATCCTTCTTTAGCATCAGGTGTTTGATCAGCATCAACATCAGCATCATCATCAGCATCCATATCTTCACCAGCAAGCCTTTCTTCCTCAACCTCTGTGTCTTCCTCTTTCTCAAGTGCAGAGATTAATTCTTCTATGGTCTGCCTTCTTGCTTCAAGTTCCCTGCATGTTTCTTTTAGCACTGCAATGACCTTTGCCTTCAGGGAAGTTGTCTTGACATTTGATGTCTCAGCAGATGTCATGACAATATCTGGGACATGTTTGCCTTGAAAGAGCTTGTAGTGGAAGCCAAGGGCAGGAGCTCTTTTGCACACTGTATCTCTATCCCCCAGAATGTCAGGGTATTGATCAGTTATTATACCACACAAGAGGGAGGGAAATGCTATTGGTCCTTTTATAGCATAGCTGTCAGCATGTCTTAGGATCTGATAAAAAATGTAGCTTCCATAGTCAAAGTTTGCTTTTGTTCCAACAGCAAAGATGAACCTCCCCAGACCAATGAAGATGGTTGACTTGTGGTTTGTGGGAACCCAGTTGGCTGCACCTATCTTGTGCAGAATAGCAAATTTGACACTTAACTTGCTAGCAGTAAGTTTTCCCTTCAGTGGCCAATGTTTTACTTGTTTGGCAGTAATTGTTTGACACACTTGATTATCAGTTTCTTCAAACTCAGGTTGAGCTTCCTCTGATCTCCCCAAATACTTGTTGATTACTCTTGGGGAAAACTTCACTTTTCTTCCCCTAACAAACACAGTTTGAAAGTCTGCTGAACTTCCATCAAGCATCCATCGGATAGGTTTACAACAAACTCCTTCACCAAGCCTTCATAACAATTTGAGAACTTCACCACAGTTCTCATCAACCCAGCTTCTTTGATCAGATCAACCACTTCCTTGCATTCAAGGGCATCTTTATTCAGTTCCCTCTCCAGGGCAATTCTCTTCAAACTCACATACTTCCACCTATTAGCATTTTCAGGGTGGTGAAAGGAGATGTTGTCAATTGGCACTTCAGGGACAATGGGCATTTTCCCAAGAGACAACCTTCTTTTTGAATGAATGTCAGAGACATTCTCTGTAACATCAAAGTCAGAGTCATCCTGATCTGAGGGCTCAGGTGCTTTCCTTTTCCTTACTATTGAAGTGCTCTTTGCTTTAGGGGTATCACTAACATTCTTGACTTTGTCCTTCCCTTTGGAATTTCCAAGCTTGTTGCCCTTACCAGATGTTCCTACAGCCTTCTTCTCAGCCCTAGGAGTCTTGCATCCAACTTCAGCTTTCTTCTCAAAAACAGCATTTTTCTTCCCGTTCCTATTCATAACCCTTCTGGCAATGCTGGGATTCACCTTGGCTATGAGGTCATTATCAGAAAACTCCTCATCTAGGTTGATGATATGAGAAACCATATTCTGATCGGTGTTCTTCTCAGGAGTATCTTCAAGAATACTGTCAGATATGTTATCAGCAGAGACAGCAGGAGAATTATCAGGGGTACAATGATCTAGAGATTTCTCAAGAGTCTCATAAGGGATCTCATTCACATTATCAGCAGGGGATTCCACTACATTATCATCTTGATACCTTGCAGGAACTGAAACAGAAGGGTTTTCATCAACCTTGACAGGGGAGTCAACATTATCATCAGATGTCTTGACATCCTCATTGACATCTGGATCAACTGCCAAGCTGGGGCTAGCTGACTTATGGTTCAGGGGGACTGAGATCCCAGGTACAGTTTTATTCCCATTTAGGATATCAGACACTATCCTAGCTATGGCCACATGCACTGACCTAGTCCCAGGAGAGGAGGATGATGGAATAGAAGTCTTACCAGAAGGGGATGCCTGTGCCCTTCTTGCATTTCTTGTGCGTAGCTTCTTGACTCTTTCTGGGTCAGTGATCGGTCACCATTTCTAGTAAGTTTTCGCACCTTTTTCCAACAAGAATTCATAGTTTGGTAACACTAAACGGTAGTTGCACGTATGTTTAGAGTAAGTTTTCGTATTTCTTTTTGTGTGATGTCTTTGTGTCTTATTGTCCTTTAAGTGTTAAAAAAATACCATTTTATGCTGTGCTTGGTAGTGTTGATGTTCAGGTTGATACATGGGAGAATAGGAACTTTTGGCGCGCACAGGCGGATGAAATGGAGCCGGAAAAGCAATTTTAAAAGGTCAACACGGGCCCCCGTGTGTAGCAACACGGCCCGTGTTGAAAAGTGCCTGGAAAGTGGATTTTGTGCCAGAAACAGAGCCTGCACACGGTCGCCCGTGTGCAGGAACACGGACCGTGTGGATCAAGCGAGCTGAAGCGTGTTTGCACTGAAGGGCAACACAGGCGCCCGTGTGCAGGAACACGGCCCGTGTTGCGGAGCGCGTGCTGATTCAAATTCCTGATTTTTTTGTACATCCAAGTTAATTCATTAAGGGTATTTTTGACACTTGGCTGGGGGCAGAGGGAGAGGACAATATAAAGACATCTTTAGGGCAAGAAAGAGGGATCTCTTTTTGGATTGGAGAAAATAGAGATTAGAGGAGAGAAGGATTGGAGAAGCAAGGTGACGACTGACGGAGAACTTCAAGGTGTCACCATTGAAGATCAAAGTCTAAGTTCTTGTAATGTCAATTCCTTTTAAATTGTTAATCTTGAACTCTATGAATAACTAAATTCCCCACTTGCTAGGGGTTGGTTCTAATTTGGATCCTGTAATGATTATGAATCCTTAGTTTTTCTATTCAGATATTATGTTTCTTCAATTTAATTATACAATGATTTTATGCATTCTCTTTCGGAACAATTGAGATTGACTTATGACTGATGAATATAGGACTATATTTGTTAGGGTTTGTGTATAATTTGGTCATAGTAGATATCTCCTAGGACTAGGGATACCCTATGATTATCATATATAACCTTGATATTGATTTACTTGAATGCACTATTATTCTTCTTGGGTATAGGGATTAATTTGCATGTTCAAGGGTTTTTCTCTAAGGACTTAGGAAAAACACTATAGAGGTTGACAATTGAAGTAACATAGATTTTTCTGAAAGAAATTGGGAATAATAACCTTTATAGGCCAAATTGACCGAACCAGTCCCCTAGCTTGTTTAATTAAAAGAAAGTTACTTATTTTACAGTGTCTTGTGTAGAGAATTTTTCAAACAACAAACTTCTAGTTTTTGTCTACTTGATAAGACTGATATTTCGTATTTGCTTTGCAATCCTTGAGATCGATATTCGTGAGTTAAAAATCACTAAAACTACATCGACAAAATAGTACACTTGCTATTTTCCGATCAAGTTTTTGGCGCCGTTGCCGGGGATTGCCAAAATACGGAATTGAATTCTAATCAATTGGAATTTTATTGCTCTGCAATTAAAATTATTTTATGTTTAATTGTTTTTGAAATTTGGTGTGTGCTAATCTTTTGTCTAATCTTGTATGCGAGTCGCCTCAGAATTTCCTTTGAGAGATAGAAAGAACGCTTCACGCTCGGCGGAAGAAGGCTAGAGAAGCAAGACTGGCAGAAAGAGATAATCTGGACAGAGAGGAAGAAGTATTTGTTCATTCAGAAGAATCAGACTCGGAGACAGACACACTTTCGGACACTATGGGAGACAATCCTCCACAAGAGAGATTGTTGGGTGACTACGGAGCAACCAATGCACCAGCTGGTAGACACACCATTGTCAACCAACCGTGAATGTTCCTAATTTTCAGCTGAAGAAGATAGAATGAAGATCATCTTGAAGAGCAGAAAAGTTCCGGATTTGCCATTCATTGGCCGATGAAGCGAAGAAGAATGGTTCTATTCTCTTCCAGTGGTAGCATAACAACATGGAAGAGATGGAAACAGCTTTCTTGAATGAATACTTTCCAGCTTCAGTGTTCATTAGGAAAAGACATGAAATACTAAATTTCAAACAAAAGGAGGGTGAATCACTGGGCGACTCGTATAAGAGGTTCAAGAGACTTCTAGTGGCGTGCCCAACGCATAATCTGGATCACACTGAACAAATGCAAACTTTTGTTAATGGGTTGAGAATTCCAACGGCGGTGATTGACACAAAGATCCGGTGGCTCATCTAACTTCTCAACAGCCACTGGTATCAAGAAGATTATTGAAGCAATCGCTGCCAACGAACACTTGGAATTATATGACAGAGTTGCTAGCAAACCAGAAGGCGATAGACTTGAAATTGGATGCAAATAAGCAACTCAAGATGGAAGAGAAGATAGCTGTGGAGAAAAGTTAAAAGCCATGAATATCACCACTCAAGTACAGATACAACAAACCCAAAGTGTTGTTTGTGATATTTGTGCAGGACCTCATTTGACAGCTCATTGTTTCGCAACTCCTCAACAGATTGAAGAAATCAAGTTCCTGAAGCAGAACAACCCGTACTCTAACACATATAATCCTGGTTGGAGGAACCATCCAAACTTTGGGTGGAGAGACCAAAAAGGGAACACCCAGCAGCAAGGTCAGGGACAATACCAAAATCAACAGCAGCAACAACAACAGGCTCCAAAGAAAGCGGATTGGAAGTTAGCTATTGAAAAATGGCACTCACATTCGGTTTCAAGATGAGACCAGAATAATCACAAGAATACTTCACCTCTATTAAAAATCTAGAGGTCCAGATGGGACAAATAAGCAAAGAATTGGCGAATGTACAAGCACCTGGTGGTTTGCCTAGCTCAACTGTGACAAATCCTAGGGACAACCAGGGAGTGAAGGCTGTAGTAACCAGAAGAGGTAAAGCTGTTGAAGATGCTGAGAAAGAGGTAATTGAGGAAGAGTTGCTTGAAGTGGATCTTGAGATTTGTGAGAACAAGGAGAAAGCTGAAGAGGTAACAACACCGGTGGTGGAAAAAGAAAAACCTAAGGATTCAACTCCTAAGGTTATTCTTCCTTATCCAGCAAGAGCCAAGAAGAAGGATGCCAATGAGAAGAATTTTGAAAAATTCTTGGAGTTGTTCAAAAAGCTGGAGATAAACATTCCGTTTTCTGAGGCTTTAGAACAAATGCCTATTTATGCAAAATTCATGAAGGACATCATATCAAAGAAGCGGTCCACTGAAACTGAACCAGTGGTGTTAACTGAACGATGTAGTGCTATTCTGCAGGGACTAAAGATTCCTCAGAAAAAGAAAGATAGAGGTGCAGTCACTATTCGTTGTGAAATAGGTGACCGAACATTTAAAAAGGCTCTCATTGATCTTGGTGCAGGAGTGAGTCTCATGCCACTCTCAATATACAAGAAGCTGGGTATCAATTCTGTAAAAGATACAAGAATGACTTTGCAATTCGCGGACAACTCGATGAAAAAACCGCATGGGATTGCAACTGATGTTCTGGTAAGGATTGATAAGTTTGTTTTTCCTGTAGATTTTGTTGTTCTGGACATGCCTGAAGATGAGGAAATTCCCATAATTTTGGGAAGACCTTTTCTTGAAACTGGACGGGTGATGATAGACATGGAAGAAGGAACGATGACACTCAAAGTCTATGATGAGGTGTTGAAAATTAATGTTAGAGACTCAATGCGGTTTAAAGAAGAGATCGGGACAAGCAAGAACATTGAAGTGCTGGATACAGTTTTTATCAGATCCATAGATTGTCTGTCACCTGAATTACCTCTTGAAAGGGTGTTGAGTCAATCGATCTTCGAGAAAAATGAAGAAACAGATGAAAAGGAAGCCGAAGTCATAGATATGATGGAAGTTCAACCAAAATGGAATAAGCCTGGACCACACCGGTGGGAAGACTTACGCCAACCATCATCTTCTGAAGAAAATAAGGAAGTAAAAAAGGGGATAGAGTTGAAGCAGTTACCTGAAAACTTGAAATACATTTTTCTTGACTCAGAAGAGAAATGTCCTGCTATTATCAATTCATCCTTGAAAGAGATACAAGAAGAGAAGCTGACGCAGGTCCGAAAGAAGCACAAGAGTGCGATAGGCTGGGCAATTGAAGATTTAAAAGGCATTAGCCCCACCGTTTGCATGCATAAAATCTTAATGGAAGATGATCAGAAACCGGTAGTACAACCACAGAGGAGACTCAATCCAGCTATGAAAGAGGTTGTGCGCAAGGAGGTGGTGAAATTGCTAGATGCAGGCTTGATTTACCCCATCTCTGATAGCTCTTGGGTAAGTCCTGCATGTTGTGCCAAAGAAAGGAGGAACAATAATAAAGAATGAGAAGAATGAGTGATTACGACTCGTGTTACCGGTGGAGAGTGCATAGATTACGAAGATTGAACACGACCACCGTGAAGGATCACTTCCGCTACCTTTTATTGATCGATGTTGGAAAGGTTGGCGGGACATGATTATTATTGCTTTTATATGGGTATTCGGCTACAACCAAATTGCAGAGCTCGAAGACCAAGAGAAGACCGCTTTCACATGTCCTTATGGTATTTTGCGTATAGGAGAATGCCTTTCGGATGTGCAATGCACTACTTTCCAAAGGTGTATGACATCCATTTTTGATGACATGATTGAGAAGAACATGGAAGTGTTCATGGATGACTTTTCGGTGTTTGGACCTTCTTTTGATGAATGTTTGGTGAATCTGTCAATGGTATTGGAGAGATGTCAGCAGACCAATTTGATCCTCAATTGGGAAAAGTGTCATTTTATGGTGAAAGAAGGGATAGTGCTAGGCCACAAAATTTCTCATCGAGGAATTGAAGTGGATAAAGCTAAAGTGGAGGTAATTGCCAATTTACCCCCACCTGTGAATGAGAAAGGAATCAGGAGTTTCTTGGGACACGCGGGATTCTACCGCAGGTTCATTAGAGACTTCTCGAAGATTGCAAAACCATTGACAAGTTTGTTAGTGAAAGACACTCCGTTTATGTTCGATGCAAAGTGTGGGGAAGCCTTCACTACACTGAAGAATAAATTGGTGACCGCCCCTGTGGTTATTTCTCCTGACTGGTCTCTACCCTTTGAGATCATGTGCGATGCTAGCGACATAGCAGTAGGAGCAGTTCTTGGGCAAAGGAAAGAAAAGCTCTTGCATGTAATCTACTATGCAAGTCATGTTTTGAATTCCGCTCAAATGAATTATGCAACTACCGAGAAAGAGCTGTTAGCAGTTGTGTATGCCTTCGACAAATTCAAGTCCTATCTTTTAGGGATGAAGGTAATTGTTTATACTGACCATGCTGCTTTAAAGTACTTGTTTTCTAAACAGGAGGCGAAGCCGAGGCTCTTACGATGGATCCTGCTATTGCAAGAATTTGATCTAGAGATTCGGGATAAAAAGGGGTGTGGAAACACAGTGGCTGATCATCTATCCCGGATGTCACCAATAGTGGAGACGGAAGCCACACACCCCATCAAGGATGAATTCATTGACGAACGAATCCTCGCTGTGATGGGAATCCCTTGGTTTGCAGACTATGCAAACTACCTGGTAGGTAATGTTATTCCTGATGATTTTGACTGCAGGTTCTACTTATGGGACGAACCTTTCCTGTACAAAAGAGGTGTGGATGGATTGGTTCGGAGATGTGTCCCGGAAGAGGAGCAAGAAGATATCCTTAAGGCGTGCCACAACTCTGAATATGGTGGGCATTTCAGTGGAGACAGAACGGCTGCAAAAGTCCTGCAATCAGGATTATATTGGCCTACCTTATTCAGAGACGCACAAAGGATGGTAAAGGAGTGTGATAGGTGCCAACGAACAGGGAACATCTCTAAGAGGAATCAGATGCCACAGAAAGGAATGCTTGAGGTTGAACTATTTGATGTGTGGGGGATAGACTTTATGGGTCCCTTCCCACCATCTTATGGAAAAAATTATATCCTTGTGGCTGTAGACTATGTTTCCAAGTGGGTTGAGGCAGTTGCACTACCCACGAATGATGCTAAGGTGGTGGTTACTTTTCTAAAGAACAACATCTTCTCGAGGTTTGGGGTGCCTAGAGCATTAATCAGTGATGAAGGCACCCACTTTTTAAACAAGTTGATGGAAAATGTGCTGAAGAAGTACAATGTCAAGCACAAGATCGCTACGCCATACCACCCGCAGACAAGTGGACAAGTGGAAGTCTCTAATAGACAGATAAAGCAGATACTGGAGAAGACGGTCAATTCTTCAAGAAAGGATTGGTCGATTAAACTGGATGACGCATTATGGGCATACCGAACGGCGTTCAAGACTCCCATTGGAATGTCCCCGTATCAACTAGTTTATGGCAAAGCTTGCCATCTCCCGCTTGAACTTGAGCACAAAGCATTCTGGGCTACAAAATTCTTGAATTATGATCTGGCTAAAGCAGGTGAATCACGAATTCTTCAACTCCATGAGCTAGAGGAATTTCGTGATCAAGCCTATGAGAATGCTAAAATGTATAAAGAGCAGACCAGAAAATGGCATGATCGAGAATACAACAGAAAGAGTTTTGGGAAGGCCAAATTGAAACTCTGGTGGTCCGGTAAGACTATTTGAGAATCCGAACAATGAAGATGTTTTCGTTGAAGCCCTATTATACATGACAAGTACCGGAGTCATTGATCATTTCGTCTCACCGATCGAGGTGGAGTCCGTCGAGCCATGCGACGTTAAGCGAAGCGCTTGAGGAGGCAACCTACGATTTTTACTTTAACGTTTTCTTGTGTTTTTGTGTTATTTTATTTTATTTTTGTAGGATGGTGTAAGACTTGGATCGGTAGAAGCAACTTCAGTCAAAAAGCATTAAGGAAATTCAAAATTGGTGTATATCAGAGAAGAAACACGGGTGCCCGTGTCCTGGCACACGGTCCGTGTTGAGCCCAGACCACAAGAGCGCGCAAAAGAAAAAAAAAGAAGAAGTGCAAAGTCAGAGCTTCCACACGGGTACCCGTGTTCTCACACACGGACCGTGTGACTGGGCGTGTTCAGCTTTTGAATTTTGTCTTCTTTGATTTTAAGTGGACCCCACCTCAATAAAACCTGAATTATAACCTTTCTCTCACTTCATTCTCCCACTTTTCACTCATCTCATCCATTGAAACCTAGCCTCAAGAGCTAAACAACTCACTTTTACACCATCACCCACTCATCAAAACACCAAAGTGCTTTTATTAAAGTTGTTCTACTCTTCATGCTCTACACTTTCACCGTTTTAGATTTTAATTTTGGGCAATTTTAATTTTCGAATTTTTGTGTGTTGTGGTTTGTGTTTTGTTCTCTCTTCTTTGTGCAGGAACATCATCATGCCTCCAAAGCGAGTAATCCGGCGTTCCAGTAGGACAGATGATTTCGCCGAGCCATCCGAACCAAGGCAAAGACCCCCCCGCGCTACGAGTCGGGCATCCGGACGAAATAGGACTGCGGATGACAACCCCCACGGTATTACCTTTGCTGACTCTAAGTACAAACAAAGGTATGATGTTTTGGTTCAGCGTAAGTTACTCCCGACCCGCTATATTTGTGAAGACACACTGGTTAAGTTAGGCCTTAAGGATGAGGTGTTCCGTATGTTTCATAACATCGGAATGTTGCCGTTTATGCTATTTGAGGCACCTACCTTTGAGGGCCTATGTGATACGGTGAACTGACTTTGTAGGATTTTTGTATCCAAATGTGCGGATAGCAAGAGTCGCCACCGACTTTTATTTTTATCCAATTAAGGGAAGGTAAAAGTACAGAAAAAGACCTTCCTTAGATTCTGAGTTCGGGAGAATGGTTATGAAAAGGGAAGGTATTAGCACCCCTTTCCATCCGCAGTTTATTCTACGGGCTCTTAGTTGCTCTTAGATAACTTTAAAAATTGCTTTATGTGTGTTTGACAAAAATGTTTTGAAAAGGCATTTCGCTTTGACTTTGTCATGACTCATGTAGGAGTGTATACAAAGTGTTCGGAAATGTTTCGTCTTGAAAGAGTATTTGAACTTTGAAAAGAGTGTGTGGTGTGAAAAGCATTTGATAGAGCGAGCAACTAAAAGACTTTTTTACCCACTCAGAATTTGGTCGTTTTCGTACTTCTACGATCCTTTAGAATAGCGCTAGCCGTACCATTAGTTAGTAGGTAGCTCCATTCGTTGGATGTAAGCGGGACATTCGAAGGGACATCGGATGGTCATCGAAGGCAACTTGTAGGAAGTATCCTAGCACATTCGAAGGGACTATCATCATTTTTCGTAGGCGACAATCGAGGGTCAAGATCATGTATTCGTAGGCGACATCGTGGGTCTTATGATCTTTGTATCGAAGGGACTATGATGATTTGTTTTGATTTGGGAAAGAATTGATCAATATTCAATGGAAATCAAATTTGATTTTTCATGAAAATCAAATTTTCAAAATTTGCTCAATTTCAATCCAATCTTGCCTTTTTTGATCCAATTTCGAATTTGCTGGCTTTCAATGTATTGATTGGATCACAAAGAAGAAATAAAAATCAAATTTGCAATTAATTTGGGATTTTATACTTTATTTTTCAATTTAATTTGTATTTAAATGAATAAATTCCAAATTAAATAGGAAAATAAAATAAAAATTCATGGCATTGGGCTTGGATACTCCTAATTGCATTAGGAATAAGTTAGGATGAAGAAAAAGTAGGCCCATTTGCAAAAGATTTGATTTTTTGAAGTATCTCTCTTTGTGCATTCTTTCAAAATTGCCCAACTTGTGAATGGTGCATCTTCCTCAATTTTCCACATTTTTGAGTGTTCTTGGACTTTTTGGAAAGCTCTAAGAGTCCTCTAGACAATGTCTTTGGTCTCATCTCATTTGGAGTTACCATGCTCAATATATCTTCAAAACAAAAAGTTGGCTTTTTGTTGACTTTGAAAATGACCTGTAATGTTTTGAGCTATACCTCTCAAATGAAGCATTTTTTGGACATTCTTGTGAGACATGAAGTTGTAGAGAATTGAATTTCCTTCAAAATGAGCTTTGGTGGGAAAATTTCTGAGAAAGTATGAGAAAGTTATGATCACCAAAGTTCAGTTGACTTTTCACCTAGAAACCCTAATTTAGAAAGTTTGACTTTTGAGCAAATCTTGAGTTTTCTTGATGAATCATGATCAACCCTTGATCAAATGATGAATGTAACTTCAAAATGAGGATTTTGACCAAAAATCAGAAGTTTTGACTGTATGTTGACCACAGTTGACTTTTTGTCCAATACACCCGATTTTCAATCATCTGAGCAATTGCCTGAGGAAACTTGACTTGTGAAGCTTGAAACTTGACATGGAGAACCTTTGAAGCATATGAGGAGGCATGAGGGTCATTGGAGATGTTGGAAATCCATCTTTACTTGAGAGATACCAAACCCTAGTTTGGGTTGATTGTCTAGGAGAGAGTTTGTCTGATCAACTCTTGAGGAATCCTTGAGTAGGGATGTATGAAATCTCTTGAGAAGATGGAGGGCAAATTTTGGGGTATGACAGCTGCCCCTGTTCAATCTTCTTGTACTGGAGGGTTAGATTGACACGCTTGTCTTTCGTGACCTGGAGGTAGAAGATGATTCAACACTCGAGTACACCTGAAAATTTGCACTCGCTGTTGGCTGATGATGCGGGAATGGGCTTACAGATGCCATTTGGAGAAGCTGGGGAATGAGTCGTACGTTAGACTCGATATCATGAGGATTGCCGGAGAGTGAGCCGTACGCTAGGCTCCGTAGACGTTTTTTGGAAAAGAGAGGAACATGGAGATGGGCTTAAGATGCCATCCGGAGGGAGTCGTACGTTAGACTTCGTGTTCACTTTGAATGAAGTTATTGGTTTGCATTGATTTTTAACCATATATGCAGCATTCTAAAAGTGGAGAAATGTTGACAAGTAGTCGGAGATGGGCTTAAGATGCCATCCAAGGCAACTGAGTCGTACGCTAGACTCTGTAGTCGCTATTGATAATAAGGGATCAGAATAAATCTTCGTGCTGATTACTCTGAGGGAGATTGTAGTTGACAAAATGTGGATATCGTCCCTG
The DNA here is from genome assembly GCA_021764765.1 of Vicia sativa. Classification (NCBI taxonomy): domain Eukaryota; kingdom Viridiplantae; phylum Streptophyta; class Magnoliopsida; order Fabales; family Fabaceae; genus Vicia; species Vicia sativa. The sequence goes on along the minus strand of CM038793.1, from coordinate 309,731,897 downwards.
TTGTGCATCGGGTATTGTTCCACTGCCTGTTATCAGAAGATAACTTGTGATCGTTCGGATAGGGTTTCCCGTCTAGCTTCGGGTATTAATCCTGGATCTGCTGTTGGAGAACAGCAAGGGTGGTCGTTTGGATAGCTTTCCCGTCTGGATTCGGGTCTTAATCCTCGACCAGTTGTCGGAGGACAGCCAGGGCGGTCTTTTAGATAGTTTTCCCGTCTGGATTCGGGTCTTAATCTTGGACCTGTTTGTGTCAGAAGTGACTGTTACCTGTTTTGGATAAAACAAAGGAAACTTCGATAGAATATTGTTAGTCTTATGTGAAGTATGATGCATGACAGTGTATATGAATGACATATGCATGAATTATGACTTTATGAGTAATGTATGAATGATAGATGTCGTGATATTTCAAAACATATCCATCTTGAGGAAGATGCAGATATTCTGTTTGAAGATTTCTGACTTCCGCTTGGGGATCTTGTAAGTGAGAACCCCGCTTTTGAAGGAGAAGAAAGATATCCTGGATTCCTCCGATGCACTATCTGACCAAGTCTTGGGCCTAGATATTGTTGAGGAAGGTAGAGATTTGAGAAGTTCGTTGTTGGAGGTCTCATATATAGACCCTGCTGAGGAGAATCTAGGTGGTGATCTGTTGGGGATCTTGTATGTAGACCCTGCTGAGGAAATTTAGGAGGCGCTCTACTGGGGATTCTGAGTGTAGATCTCGCTGGAGAGCGTTTGATAGTTACCGGGAGATCGGGTGGAAGAGTCGGGAACCCATTGTAATCCTCTGGCTGGGGGATGAAGATGTAGTTTCCTCCGATGCACTATCTGACCAAGTCTCGAGTCTGGATACTGCCGCTGGGGAAAGGACTGAGAGATATCCACTGGGGATAAATACCTTGACTGGGTAAAGTGTTACTTCTTGGAGAACGATGTAACATGATTTGGTCGAGTGGAATTGCTGCTCGTGGATTCCCTTTTGCTCTGCCGGGGAAGTTGTGTTGTGAGTGACACCTTTGTGGGGATTTCGCTCTGCGGGGGATTGTTTTGGTGACTTTCGTCGTCGTCCCAATTCCTGGAGCCTGTAGTAAGCACTTTCGTATGTTTACTTTTCGTATGTTTGCGATTAGATTTTTATTGTCAAATGCGTATAATCATTCAAAGCAAACGTTGGGCTTATTGCAAACCACAACAGTGAAATTTGTAAAGAGAAAGAACTTGTATTTATTTGAAATGTGGCGTATGGCCAAGTAGTCTGTACACAAGAAAGGTAAAAAGCTATGCGGAAACAATCTCGTTAAGTTCCAACTATGCTAGTACTCATATATTTCAACTATCTCATCTCCTTGCTGTCAGTAGAAAGTGAGTGAATTGATCTTCGCCATTTGAATCTTGAATCGATAGTAGTCAAGCGGTGATCCGAAGAGACATAGTCGCGCTTGAATCCCTAACTTTGCCTAGACCGCCTTTCGGTTTTCATCTACCGATACCCTTTTTGCCCAAGCCGCCTTTCGTGTTTTCGACTTGCCGGTGTACATTTTTGTATATATCCTTAACTTTTCCCGAACCTTTTGGTTCGCCAGGATGCCCTTATTTTTGCCTAGGCCAGTCGACCTAGCGGGTCTCTTTTATGCGTAGTATTTTTTGACTATGTCTGCGTTCACAGGGTGTGGGAAGTCCTCGCCATCCATGGTGCTAAGTATCATAGCTCCGCCGGAAAATACTGTCTTGACTACAAATGGTCCCTCATAGGTGGGAGTCCATTTGCCCCTGGGATCACCTTGTGGAAGAATGATGCGCTTGACTACTAGATCACCGACTTGGTAGACTCGGTGCTTGACCTTCTTGTTAAATGCTCTGATCATTCGTTTCGATGAATCATCCATGGCGATGGACGCGAGTCGTTTCTCATCAATCAAGTTAATCTCAAGGCGAGTCTGGACCCAATCGTCTTCGCTCTCGCCTCTGGAGGACTCGGTTGAGGGTATCCGAACCTCAATGGGTAAGACGGCTTCCATACCGTATACGAGAGGGGTTGCCCTGTTGATGTTCGTCTGTAGTGCGGTAACCATGAAGAGCAAATGGTAACATCTCATGCCAATCCTTGTAAGTCACAGTCATCTTCTGTATAATCTTCTTAATGTTCTTGTTGGCGGCTTCCACAGCGCCATTCATCTTAGGCCGATAAGGAGAAGAGTTGTGATGTTTGATCTTGAACTGCGTGCAGAGTTCGATGATCATCTTGTTGTTGAGATTGGAGCCGTTATCTGTGATAATCCTTTCGGGAGTGCCATACCGACAGATAAGATTATGCTTGATGAATCGAGCCACAACATTCTTGGTAACAGATGCATACGAGGCTGCTTCTACCCACTTGGTAAAGTAATCAATTGCCACAAGGATGAAACGATGTCCGTTGGAAGCTGTGGGCTTAATTTCTCCAATCATGTCAATGCCCCACATTGCAAAAGGCCAAGGAGAAGTTAAAACATTCAGAGGTACTGGAGGTACGTGCACTTTGTCGGCATAAATCTGGCACTTGTGATAAGATCGAGCATAGCGGTGACAATCAGCTTCCATGGTGGACCAATAGTAACCTGTTCTTAAAATCTTCTTAGCCATGGCGTGTCCACTGGAGTGGGTACCAAATGCGCCTTCGTGTAACTCTTCCATGATACGCATTGCCGTTTTCTGGTCTATACAGCGGAGTAAGCACAAGTCGTGGTTGCGTTTGTATAAGATGTCGTTGCTGAGGAAGAATTTGGATGCAAATCTTCTCATAAACTTCTTATCATTGACAGATGCCCCTGCGGGATATTCCTGAGTCTCTAGATACCTCTTCACATCATAGTACCAAGGTTTCTCTTCTGCGTCAAGCTCATAACAATACGCTGGTTCGTCAAACTTCTCAATGATAATCTGGGGAGCCTCGTTGTCCCATCTAACCTTGAACATAGATGACATAGTAGCCAATGCGTCTGCCAATTGATTCTCTTCTCGTGGAATATGATCAAAGTAATCTCTTCAAGTAGGGATCAAACTCGAACATCTCGATATGGAATGAGATTCGGATGCTATCCACTCGCCATAATCTGTGATCACTAAAGTGAGTCTCCATACACTTGTAAGAACTTGATTCTTAAGTCAATAGCGACTTTAAGACCCATGATGCACGCCGTACTCGGCCATATTATTGGTGCAATGAAACATAATCTGGCGGTGAAAGGCGTGCCCTTTGTAGGGGATGTAATGATGGCGCCAATGCCATTGCCAAGTGCGTTTGAGGCTCCATCAAGACCATAGTCCATCGGGATCCTTGTTCGGGTCCTTCGTGCGGGCCGGTTCTTCAATCTGTGACTAGCAAAACATCTTCATCTGGAAATTGAACGCATAGGTGATAGTCATCTACGGCGATGAGCCAAATGATCGCTACTACACTTCCTTTGATCGCTTTAGAAGTGTCTTGGATGTCATATTCGGTCGGATCATTTGCCATCTTGCTATTCTTCGGAGAGCTGGTTTCTCAAATATGTATTTTATCGGATCCATCTTGGAAATCAACAAGGTAGTGTGAGTCAACATATCTTGTCTTAGTCGTGAGCAGCCAAAAGCGTTGCAAGTTTTCTCGAGTTGTGAGTATCTTGTTTCACAGTCGGTAAACTTTTTGCTAAGGTAGTATATTGCACGCTCTTTTCGACCAGACTCGTCATGTTGCCCCAACACACATCCCATTGAGTTCTCTAACACTGTCAAGTACATGATAAGAGGTCTTCCTTCGGCAGGTGGCATTAGGATAGGAGGATTCTGTAGGTACTCCTTGATTTTGTCAAAGGCGATCTGGCAATCGTCGTTCCATTCTACCACTTGATCTTTCTTTAGTAACTTGAAGATTGGCTCACAAGTAGCAGTTAGGTGTGCAATGAATCTGGCAATGTAGTTCAATCGGCCCAAGAAACCTCTAACTTCCTTCTCGGTACGGGGAGCTGGCATCTCTTGAATAACTTTAACTTTGGAAGGATCAACTTCAATACCTTTTCCACTGACAACAAACCCTAGGAGTTTGCCGGACCTAACTCCAAAAGTGCACTTGTTAGGATTAAGCCTTAGTCTGTACTTCTTTAACCTGTCAAATAGTTTCTGCAGATGATCGAGATGCTCTTCTTCAGTCTGTGATCGAGCTATCATGTCGTCGACGTAGACCTCTATCTCGTGATGAATCATGTCATGAAATAATGTCACCATAGCCGATAAGTGGCACTGCGTTTTCGGTCAAACGGCATAACCTTGTAGCGAAGGTGCCCCAGTGTAACAAAATAGTCTTTTCCATGTCTTGAGGAGCCATTTTGATCTGATTGTAACAGAAACCATCCATGAAGGAAAACCTTATGCTCGGGTGTTGTCAACGAACATCAATATGAGGAAGTGGGAAATCGTCTTTCGGACTCGCTTTGTTCGGATCTACGTAATCCACACACATTCGTACCTTACCATCCTTCTTAGGCACGGGTACCACATTTGCAACCCATGGGATAAGAGGTGACAGCTAAGAAACCGGCGTTGAGCGCTTCATAACTTGACTTTGATTTTCTCGACATCTCGGGGCGCATCGACGAACCTTTCCTTTGGAGAAAACCTTCTTTTTCGGCGGTTGTACAATATCAATGTCTAAACCGGGCATGTCTTCGTATGACCAAGCAAAACCTCAACATAGTCTCGTAGCATCCGAATCAACCTTTCTTTAATTCTCAAGACCCGCTCCTATCTTGATCTCTTTTACATCTTCATCGATTACCCAATTCACAACCTCAACTGTCTCTTCATGCGGTGTATAACTCGCTCTTCTTCTTTGTGTGATCGCAAGTTCTCCACGGCACTTCACAATTTTCCTCACTTCGTCTTGACGGTAGATCGAATTATCGAAGTCATATTTAGCACTAGCATAGTGTTGCACCCCAAAATTTGCCCTCTTATCTCGATTTTATCGGCTTAGGCTTCGTTCACCTCTGCGTCCATTAGGTCATTGGCATTAAACAGACATTCATCCATTGCATATGCATCATTTCGTCGTATTTAAATTGACCAAAAGTTAGTTTAAATCGATATTTGCATCGTTTTATAATTATAAAATACCCGACATTTCACTTCATTCATTTTTATCTCCTTACCTATTTATTGTGACATTTTAAGTTGATTATATGTCGATGATATCAATATTTCGGTTTTACAAACAGACTGTTAAAAGCGATTCGACACTGTACGAAAATTAGCGGGAAAAATATTTCAAACTTTCGCCTCTTACTCACTGCTTTATGAATCTACGTGTCACGTAGATCATGAAAATGTGATCTCTCTAATTTTTCGATACATTTCGAAATTTTGTTTTTAACCGTAAGTGTTTTAAAATCAGGTATTTTTTATTATCGCTTTATTTCAATTTTAAATATTTCGATAATTTTTTCTTTAATGTTTGATGCCTGTAATTTATTTTAATATGTTTATTTTATTTTTCCGGATAATTTATTGTCCAAATTTATATCATTTTTGACAATTTTAGATGCCCAATTTTTATCTCTAAAAATCAAACAAAAAAATATTATTGGGCTTTTTAATTTTGCTAGATCCATCTTTGAGGCCCATTTTATAAAGGGTATTTTTGCCATTTTTAAAAATTGTCAAACCCTAATATTTGGGTATATATGTGTATGTTATGTCATTGATTAAAGGAGGCCAATTTGAAAAAACGGAAAGAGGAGGCTGACCGAAAAAAAACAAAATTATAAAAAATCTCTCTTCTTGTTCGTGACACCTGCCGTTTCCTCCTCCAACCAAACACTCTCTTCAACCTGCATTCCTCGTCACTCTCACTGTCGCCCTACACCACTGAAACATCATCACCCATAACCTCAACTTCCTCACTGTTTCCAACTCCAAAACCCCAGCTCACATTTCCATCCATACCTCCCAGCCGTGTACCTCCATCTTCTTCTCCCATATCTCAGTTTGCAACAACCATCTCAAAACCCAGCCTCTTCGTCCTTGCTGTCATTCCAATCACCGCTGTCTCCGAACCCCTCACGGCCTTCCCTTCCGTCAGCCCTTTTGTCTTCCACCACGATACCTTGTCTCCCGTTGTTACGTGTCATTCCCTCACCGCCGTTGATACCCAGCCGTTACTCATCTCGCTCGGCTTCCTCTCTCTCCGCCTTCTCAATCTCGAACAACATACGCTTCTCTCTCAAACAATGCGCCGCCTCCGTGTCTCACTTCAACAAACACTAAATCCTCACCATACATCTCGCCTCAACCTTCACACCATCGCCTTCGTGCTGCCCGGACCTTGATCGTGACCTCTTCCCTGCTGCGACTTCCCATCCGGCGACACCCTCAATCCCTCACGTTGAAGTCAAGCTCTTCAACCGCTGGAGCTTCGATGTCCAGCTCTCGATGTGTCATTAAGTGATTACATTGGAGTTACGGCAACCAAACGTGCCACATCGTTCCTCACCTTCTTTGGAACAATGGAAAGAAACTCAAAGTCCGAACAACTTCATCGGTTTGATCGTGACAATCAACTTCTATTTCTCGGATCTTGGCGTTTCAGAACAAGTTCCAGAACACGGTTTCATCCATATTTGAAGTTTGGTAACACTCATTTCCTTCTCAAACTGTCTCTATCAAATAGTATTCGGAAATAACATGATATCTGACATGTAGTCTACTTCTATGAAATGCTGGTTTGATTCTGATGATGCTGTCTTTGTTTGTGTATTGAAGCTGTTGTGTTGAATCTAATTGGGTTATGTCTAGCTTGAACATGGATTTTTGTGACCAAATTATGATGTTTACCATGTTAGTGCCCCTGTTTATACCAAATTGGTGATAGATTTGTTATGCGTGTTAACTAGATTGATTCCTTTAGGATAAGAGAGCTTGTGTTCATTTCAACAAAGTCTGTTAGGTTGACACGTTAATGTATGCTATAATCGAATTTACATGTTTATATGACATTTCGTAATATGAATTTATACTAGTAATTATTGACTTTTAGACATTTGGAAAGTTCGATTTTATCGATGTGTGTGCTAGTGTTGCGCTTATTGCTGCCGATTTGTTTGGTATAATAGAGGTTATGAGTTGGCTAGAATAGCATGTCTATTTGCGTTAATTTGTGATAAGGTTTTGACTATGTTGAAATCGATTTGTGAATTTAGTATTAAAAGTAGCATCAACAACTTTGTGTTTGATTTAGTTTCGAAATTGTTTTGAGTTAATAGTTGGAGATTTGATTCCATGTGATTACTTGATTGGAGAGATGTTGTTGACTTCACCTTGTTATTATTTAGACAACTTGGAATGATTTTAAACTTGTTGATTAGTTTCGAGGTTATTCTCTCTTGTTTTCCAATATGGTTAGAGATAGGATTTTGCAATGTAATCGTTTGTTGCTGCCCGGATTTAGTTTTAAAGGTTTAGAACTTATTATGAACCCGATTTTTCTTATCTTGAGCTTGGATGGTGTAAGAGTATGAGTTAGTGATTCCCATGTGTGTTTGTGAATTGAGAATCATGATATTCTTTGAATGTGTTTGATGTTGAATATGATTAAATCGAATTCTTTTTAAGTATCATTAAGTTTGTGTAGCGGCTGCCCGGGTTGGTAAGTGTTTGATAATGCAAGTTGTCTTCGAATTCATGTAGTCTTTGATCGGTATTTAGAGTGTTTTTTGAGATAGCATAGTTGCTGCCCGGAATCATGTTTAAGAGCAGAGAGTTTGCTTCGAATTCGAGTTTTCATGTTTCAATTTGAATTTTTGATCCTTGTTTTCTCTATGGTCGGAAAAACATGTTTTACCGTTGTGTATACTTGGGTTCAAATGTGTTTGGAACAATGTATGTAGTGCTGAATTTTAACATGTACATTGAATACTAGCCTATTTTCTTGTTTCTTATTTGTAAATTCATCCATTCATGTACATAGTCCATTTTATCTCATTTCGGTTTTTATTCCACTATGCTACTAACATGTTTGTTGCTTGTGAAGGCATTCAAGAATAATTCAAGCATCATTCCATCATGGAATATATATATATTTTTCTCCATTTACATTTTTTATTATAATTATTCTACTACTTCAATATAATATTTAGTTATATATTTTTAGTATTGTAAATATAGTTATATAGTATATCTATTTTATATTTAATATTGTAAATACAATTATACTACTTTTATTTATATATTTTATTTGGTTTATTTTATAAATTCAATTACATTGTAATTATTATTTTTGTGTTACGATTTCGAATTTAGAATTTAATTCAACCTTCGAATGAATTCGGACGCAAATATATCTATTCTTCGCATAGTTTTGTTTGTATCTTGAATGATGTAGGAATCTTCATTTGGTATTCATCCGATGCATCAAGCCTTGTCCGATCTTGAAGACTACCGAGCTCAATTCTTTCACCGCATAGAAGCTATTTAATTATTCAAACTAATTCAATTTGGTTGTAATAGCTTAGGATTTATTTCCTTGTGGGTTCTAATTTTCGTTTAATCAGCGTTTATCATATTAGAACACATAGTCTCCTCTTGGGCTCTTCATCAAAGAAGCGGTAAACATACACAATACACACGCACACATTTATAGTTTGGTCTGGGCTTTTCTACGACAACTATTCGATCGATTGTTCAATCGGTCGTTTAGAATACTAGTGTCACGCTAGTCTCACTTTTAGGAGCATACATAAAGCTACCTTGTATGGGCTCGCTTGTTTTCCTAAAACACTTTCAAGTCAAAACAATTAATTGAACTTGTTCTTTTGAAAATCAATTTTCTACAAAACAAAAAACAAAAACATAGTGATATGGTATTTAATTAAATTGTTAGAGGTTCGCCGACGATTTAATTAAAATGTAAAATATTTGGGCCATTAGAGGGTAACCCACGACTTAAATGCTTTATTCCATAACACTTAATAAAAGTGAACTTTGTTTCACCTCACTTCTTCTCATAACAAAGATTTTGGATGAGAGATGATCGGTTGACCTCAATCACCAATCTAGTATCGAATCGTTAGAGGATATCCCAACGTTTTGATACTTGTCATCCACAACCAAACCCGTAAAACACTTTGAATTAAATTAATTAATTGAATTTGTTTTCTAAATCAATTTTCTACAAAACAAAAAACATAGTGTTATGGTACTTAATTAAATTGTTAGAGGTTCCCAACGATTTAATTAAAATGTAAAATATTTGGGCCATTAGAGGTAACTTGATGACTTAAATACTTTATTCCATAACACTTAATAAAAGTGAACTTTGTTTCACCTCACTCCTTTCATAATAAAGATTTTGGATGAGAGAAGATCGGTTGACCTCAATCACCAATCTCGAGTATTGAATCGTTAGAGGATATCAGCGTTTTGGTACTTGTCATCTACCATTAAAATCAATTCAACCCATTCAAATTTTTTTCCCGCTCATATCGATTATCAAAAATCAAAAACATTTCAAATAAAATCAATACAACCAATCCAAGACATTTTCAACAAGAACTACGGAGTTTTGACTTTCCCATTGCGAGGGAATCGTGAGGCGGTTTTGAAATCGTGTCAAACTCAAAATAATAATAAACAAACCCGTTTCCTTCTTTTCTTATTTCTTAATCATTAATTAGAAGATAGCATTTTACTTTAAACACACGAACATACACGAACTAAGCGGGTCCCATCGAGTACGATGGGCGTAAGAGGTGCTAATACCTTCCTCTTGCGTAACCGACTCCGAATCCATCCTTTTTGGTCTTGTAGACGCCTTATCCGATTTTTGTGGGTTTTATCTATATTTTCCGTTCTTTCTAGAACAAATAAAATTAGGTGGCGATTTCATTGTTTTGAAAATTCATTTTAAATGATTTTTGAAAATCGAGTTACTTGATTGGCGACTTCAGGGAAAATTTTAAAAATCTTTTTTTGACTAAGCGAGTCAACCCTAGTTTAGTTCTTCGCATGCTTGTGTGTGTATTTATCGCTTTCTTCTTTATGCTTATCTATTGCTTATTTGCTTATTTTCCTCTACACTTTATGTATATTAATCTGTTGATATATTATTGTGATGGGAATTCATGGGCATTGGTACATAGATAAGCCCACTACCCAGGCTTCTAGGTCACCTTTTAGGAATAGAGGGGTTGCGTAGCCTAGGTCCACTTGACTCCATTGTCTTGTTGGCCCGAAGCAAAGACTCCGGCTTAGAGTTGGTTGTTTTAAGGAGGTTGTTGGCCCGCGATAGCGCAGGACATCAATCTTTGGACAAATGACCTATAACTCTAAGTTTGTTCATGATTGTCTAGAGACCAAGCGCTCAAATTTTGGATTTGAGCATCCCATTAAGACCGTTTCTTGGGGTATACTTTTACAAATACTATCGCCACGTAGGCCTCTCGCCGATGATAGTGTTTGTAAAGGGATCTGAGACCAGAGACATTTAGCCAAAAACATAAGATTAGCCTTGCAGGGAATTGTTGGGTGAGCGTCGAAACGATGACCGACCAATCCTATGAACCAGCTTTATTTAATTTGCAACATGCATTGCATTCCATTTGCATCAATCATAAAAAAAGGAGTTTATTTCTCTCATATCATTCATGCATCATCATGCATTTCATTCATTTCAATCAAAGGACTCATTTCAACTTGGCTTCTTATTCAGAATCTCAAGACTACAAGACTGATTTCCTGCCATCGTCGTCATCATGGATCAGCTTCAAGCAAGTGTGGCTGCGATGAATACTCACATAGATACCCAGTTGGATCAATTCATGGAGATTATCCAGAACCTCGCCATTGGACAAGAAGAGTTAAAGCAAGTTGTTCAGAGGTCCGGAGTTGTTGCTATAGATCATGTTAATCCACCAGGTGTTGGTCTTAACCACATGGAGGTCCTTTCAGATCAAAATGTCAGAAACACCGTTCAGACGCATGTCAATGGAACTCCTCATTGTGATGACATCTTCGAGTCTTCGTTTGACACCTTCAGGTTTTCGATTGAAGATGAGTCGAGAAAAGCTTCACCTCCTTGAGAAAAGGATGAAAGCTATTGAGGTCGTGATTCCCTTGGTTTAGACGCTCCTAGTTTGTGCTTGGTGCCTGGTATCAAAATTCCTGCAAAGTTCAAGGTCCCCACTTTCGAGAAGTATAAGGGTACCTCTTGTCCGATTACCCACATCAAAGCATATTGCAATAAGATGGCTCCATATGGAAAAGACAAACTCCTCATGCACGTTTTCAAGATAGCCTCGGTGGAGCATCTCTCGAGTGGTACACCGGCTTGAGCGAACTCACATCAAAGTTGGAAAGATTTAGCTGAAGCCTTTGTCAATCGATCGACTATAATAGGGACATGGCTCCACAGAATTCAACTCAAGGTTTAACTCGAAGATGAAGAATCTTTCAAAGAGTATGCGTGAGATGGAGAAATTAGGCGCTAGAGTTCAACCTCCTCTTTTGGAGCGAGAACTCATTGAGATGTTCTCCAATACCTTGCAAGGTCCCTATCGATTCTTTGGATGTACTTCTACGTTTTCACACCTAGTTGTTGTAGGAGAGCGAATTGAGCGTGGTCTCAAGATGGGTAACATTCAGGATGTTGCTATTGCTTCTGAATTTCCAGAGCGAATTGATGAAGATGCAAGTACAATTTCTGAGGATGAGGAAGAAGCTTCTGCGTACCCTCTATTTCAAATTCCTAATCAGGTGATAAAAGCTACTTCTAATCAATGTGCTCCACAAATCTGTGTTGCAACTGTCTGTCAAACACCCGTTCAGTATGCTCCCCAGCAGCATAACGCTCCTCGACAACAAGCTTATCGACAAAATCGTCAACAACGAGGTGCGAAGAATCTGATAAGGCCAAGAAAAGTGCACGATCCAATCCCTATGCCTCATCGTGAGTTGCTTTCTCACCTACTCCAACATTCTTTGGTGGAATTAAAGGAGCTCGGGACGCCTCCTTTTCCGTATCCTTTAGGATATGATCCTGATGCCTACTGTGAGTTCCATTCTGGGGCACCTGGCCATACAATTGAAGGATGTAATCTTTTCAAAGGCATAGTTCAGAAACTCATTGATTCCGAAGCAATCACATTCACTCATGAGGGCCTACGCATCAATTGAACTCTCCTTTGACTCAGTGGACGTCACGATTGCAAAGTGCATCTTCTGAAGCAAGAAATCCATACGGAGACCAGTCTCCTCAACACAGAGATTTCTAGTTTCATCTTGCATGCTCATTTGTAATCTTTCTTGTTTTGTTCAGTACTTTCTTGTATGCAAAACTCGCTCATTTCTGAATACGAATCATAATGCATTGAATATGTTTGTCTTGAATTGATCCATTCGCTTTCACTCTTAATGTTTTTGTATGCTTTTGATATTCAACTCTTATTAATAAAGCAACACCTCTGTAGGGAGGATGACGAACAATTTACTAAGAATCTCAAACGGTATGCTTTCGAGTAAAAACCCTGCTAACGATGTACAGGCCTTGTTTCAAATTCCCAAACACCGGAGATATAAGGGAGTGAAACCCTCGTTAGCCCCTTTCGAGCCTCGAAGTAGGAGTTTATTTTCTGTTCAGAAAAAAACCCTCATTTTTTAACCTGGGGCAGGGTAGTGTTCAGTTAATCTGATCGAGCGGTCAAAACTCATCAAGAGTGCGCATCCAAGGATACAATAATGGTTATCTTTCAAAAGGTCGAGGAAAGTCAAAGCTGCAATGGTCAATCTTCGCCAATCAACAATGTGCATCGAAAGAGGTTGAAACCGTAATGGTTAACTCTCGCACATGAGGAAATCAACAGATGATGATACCATAATTGTTATCTCTTATCCACACAGGATTCAGGCAGTCAACTGTCACCTCTAATCAAACAAGGGTGCAAGATCACACGACCTGTTCAAAAGAAAAGTGATATAAAAAGTGACAAAAGCCCGCTAAGTCGAAACTTCATAATAAGTCGCTTAGGCAAAAATGGCAAAAGAAAAGAAAATAAAAAAGGGAAAAGGATTACAAGACAAAATAAAATCCTCAGCAAAAGAACAAAGTCATATGATCAAACACCAAAAGCAAAAGGTGAGTGACTGTCGTGTCCAACAAACCTTAGTGGTTTCTCAACCGCATCATAAATTTCTCACAAGAGATGAATGCTCGCATCAAGTTATCTGAACTTAGGAATGGAGAACATCACGGAGAATGGGAGGGCACCAAATACTTTGAGCCTAAAAATCTTTTTTCTAAAAAAACCGTGAACCAGACCACGTTACAACCCTTAAAAGTCCTAATTGAAGCATGGGTTAATTCAAAAGCAAAATTGTTTCAAGAATACGGTAACCTGACTCCTAGGAGGCTTGCTAAACATTTGAGTTGGTATCACTCAATCTTTTACAAAAAAAATTCAATGTTTCAATATCCTTTCAATAAAAGTTTTTTTAACTTCAAGACAAACACGAACTTTGCATTAGAATTATCATTCGTGGAATAAAACATTCTTTGCATATAGATAAGTGCTTAAACATCAAGTGAGCTTGCATATTGAGCATCAAACAGATAATTTGATTGTCTTGAAAGACATATTGCTACAAGTATTTGATTGAACACAAAGCAGCTCGGGTTGAGGAGTAAGGTTGTGAAGTAACCTACTTTCCATATGTAAGTTAACCACCACAGGCGGTGATATCTTCAAAGTTCAGTCAATCTGGGGCATTTATGTCGAGATTCGAAGAATCTCTCAAAGTGCTGAGCAATCAGGGGCATTCGTCCAAGCATGGTTGAAACCATCTTTACCTTTTGGTTAGTCAGGGGCAACATTTCCAAGTTTATAATATTGGGGCAGAGTATCTTGATGGTCCAGATCTCAGGAAGCTTTCTCGAGGCTATTTTCTTCAAAATCCCTATAGATTGGGGAAAAGCATTATGTAGGGGCATTCGTCCACCTCATAATTAATCAAGTCAAGTCCAGGCGCAAGCTAAACAACTATTGAGTTTGAATGGCATGTCAGGAAGTCAGGATCATCATCCCAAATGAATGTCAATCTCTAAGAGTTACTTCCCCAGTGATGTTGATCATTGAAGAGGATACTTCTATTCTACAATCCCTTGTCGGAATCCAGACTATCATCTCTTTGACCAAGACCAGATGTTTTATTTTCAATCCATGGAGGGTTGATGTTTCCTCGACAGTTCATAATTGCCTTTAGTCTCGGACGAAATATTAAAACATGCATCATTGCATTGCATAACATCCTCAACAAAAAACGCGTAGCATTTCCATTGATATGGAGCATTACGCTAAAAATAATAATCTCAAACATGCATCATTGCATTGCATAACATCCTCAAAAAAAACGCGTAGCATTTCCATTGATATGGAGCATTACGCTAAAAAATAATAATCTCAAACATGCATCTAAGCATAAGCCAGATTAAAGTGTTTCTCGAGTACCTTTTGCGTCTCCGAAGAGAAAGTCTATCCATAAAAATCCCCAAGTGGCATTCCCAGTCAGAGTTCCCTCAAGAAATTCTTCTTGTCGTTGTTATCTGCATTTTTGACCCCGTGTCGGTCTCCTACACCATTCAATTCAATTTTTTACCAAGCATCTTGCTTTTTGCAAATTCTTATTTTTATACCCGTGTTTGCCTCTATCGTTAGGGTGCGAGTAAGAGTTGGTGTCTAACCTTTCTTGCTTCTCAATTGTTTGAGTATCAATACTTGGTGTGTGGTAATTCATATAATTGCCACTCTTGAAGAATTACACCCCGCCTTTGGCCTGAGGGATATTGTATTTCTTGCACATTTGCAACCTTTTAAAGTCCAACATAGTTTGGCAATCCTTGCTAGAGTCCCCTTTGTTTGGCCTCTTTCCCTGTGAATTCGTCTTTGATCGACGATTTTACCATTCCATATATCTTCTCCCCAGTGAGTCTGCTTCAGTCGGTCTCATTCTTGCGTATGTCTAATATGCATTTTCGATCTTTATGTGTCCAATATCCTTACCGAGCATGTATATTTTCGAAACCTTTGTTAGAGTCGTCTTCGGTCGGTCTCTTTCCAGTGTATGTCTAATATCCTTACGACATATGCTCCCTTATGTGTAATATCTTTACGACATATACTCATGCATTCTCATTTCGATCTGTGAAGCAACTTATTAAGTATGCTCGTTCCAAAGATCTATGAGTTCTTACCTTTCGATCTGAAGCAACTTATTGAAGTATGCTCGTTCCAAAGTGCATGCGGTTTCATTTCGATCCGAAGCAACTTATTTAAGAATGCTCGTTCCAAAGATCATCATTCTCATTTTGATCTCTGAGCAACTTATTTAAGTATGCTCGTTCCAAAGATCTATGAGTTCGTCTTTTTTGATCTGCGAAGCCGCTTATTCAAGCGTATTCGTGCTAAAGATCTATGTTTGGAGTTCTTCGTTTCTCCTTTCTTCTAAGTCCACTTTTGACTAAAACTTTTTTCCCCGGTAACCTTACCGATGCCAGTAACCTTACTGTATGTCTCAGTTTCCCCGATCACCTGATCGATGTCTTCCGGTAACCTTACCGTTGTAGCAACTTCGCTAATTTTGTTTCACCCGATCACCTGATCGATGTCTTCCGGTAACCTTACCGTTGTAGCAACTTTGCTAATTTTCTTTTCCAATCACCTGATTGTGATCCCCCGGTAACCCTACCGATGTTATGGATGTTACTACCTCTTTGGCTTCCCGGTGACCCCACCGACGATAATGAACTCACTATGGCTTTCTTTTCCAATCACCTGATTGTGATCCCCGGTAACCTTACCGATGTCAGCCACTTTGATATCATTTCAACCGAAAGTTGGTAAATTTACCATAATTTCTTTCCAAAGTACTTGTTTCCTGGTGACCTCACCAACGATAATGACTTCACTATGGCTTTCTTTTCCAATCACCTGATTGTGATACCCCGGTAACCTTACCGACTTCGGCCATTTTGATATTATTTTCATTCTAATCACCTGATTACCTCGTAATCCAGTAACCATACTGAAGTCGAGCCTTTTTACCAACAGTTATTTTTCAAAACGTGGTCGTCACCCAGTAACCTTCTTTGTCAGTCGCCATTGTAAATATTCATCATTCCTCTCCTTTTTGAAATCTTTTGGGAATATCATACCATTATCCGAAAGCTTGTTAGTGGAGGCTTCCAAAAACATAAAACAACAAAAATATTTCTACTTGTTCTTGGACGCAAATTTTGGGTTCTTGTAGTATTTAATCTTCTTACCTTGAAAGTTCAAAGGCTAGCGTAATTTCACTTTCGAGTTTAAGGCGATTAAATAGGGGCAGCTATTGCACCCAAAATTTGCCCTCTTATCTCGATTTTATCGGCTTAGGCGCATTCACTGCATCTGCGTCCATTAGGTCATTGGCATTAAGGACATTCATCCATTGCATATGCATCATTTAAATCGTATTTAAATTGACCAAAGTTAGTTTAAATCGATATTTGCATCGTTTTATAATTATAAAATACCCGACATTTCACTTCATTCATTTTTATCTCCTTACCTATTTATTGTGACATTTTAAGTTGATTATATGTCGATGATATCAATATTTCGGTTTTACAAGCAATTTTAAAAGCGATTCGACAATCGAAAATTAGCGGAAAAATATTTCAAACTTTAGCCTCTTACTCCTGCTTTATGAATCTCGTGTCACGTAGATCATGAAAATGTGATCTCTAATTTTTCGATACATTTCGAAATTTTGTTTTTAACCGTAAGTGTTTTAAAATCAGGTATTTTTTATTATCGCTTTATTTCAATTTTAAATATTTCGATAATTTTTTCTTTAATGTTTGATGCATGTAATTTATTTTAATATGTTTATTTTATTTTTCCGGATAATTTATTGTCCAAATTTATATCATTTTTGACAATTTTAGATGCCCAATTTTTATCTCTAAAAATCAAACAAAAAAATATTATTGGGCTTTTTAATTTTTGCTAGATCCATCTTTGAGGCCCATTTTATAAAGGGTATTTTTGCCATTTTTAAAAATTGCCAAACCCTAATATTTGGGTATATATGTGTATGTTATGTCATTGATTAAAGGAGGCCAATTTGAAAAAACGGAAAGAGGAGGCTGACCGAAAAAAAAACAAAATTATAAAAAATCTCTCTTCTTGTTCGTGACACCTGCCGTTTCCTCCTCCAACCAAACACTCTCTTCAACCTGCATTCCTCGTCACTCTCACCGTCGCCCTACACCACTGAAACATCATCACCCATAACCTCAACTTCCTCACTGTTTCCAACTCCAAAACCCCAGCTCACATTTCCATCCATACCTCCCAGCCGTGTACCTCCATCTTCTTCTCCCATATCTCAGTTTGCAACAACCATCTCAAAACCCAGCCTCTTCGTCCTTGCTGTCATTCCAATCACCGCTGTCTCCGAACCCCTCACGGCCTTCCCTTCCGTCAGCCCTTTTGTCTTCCACCACGATACCTTGTCTCCCGTCGTTACGTGTCATTCCCTCACCGCCGTTGATACCCAGCCGTTACTCATCTCGGCTTCCTCTCTCTCCGCCTTCTCAATCTCACTGAACAACACTTCTGCTTCTCTCTCAAACAATCGCCGCCGCCCTCCGTGTCTCACTTCAACAAACACTAAATCCTCACCATACATCTCGCCTCAACCTTCACACCATCGCCTTCGTCGCTGCCAGCAACCTTCAATCGTGACCCTCTTCCACTGCTGCAGCTTCCCATCCACCGGGCGACACCCCTCAATCCCTCACAGATTGAAGTCAAGCTCTTCAACCGCTGGAGCTTCGATGATGTCCAGCTCTCTGATGTGTCATTAAGTGATTACATTGGAGTTCGGCAACCAAGCGTGCCACATCGTTCCTCACCTCTTTGGAACAATGGAAAGAAACTCAAAGCTCGGAACAACTTCATCGGTTTCGTCGGCGGCAATCAACAATTTCTCGGATCTTGGCGTTTGCAACAAGTTCCGGTAACGGTTTATCCATATCTCAAGTTTGGTAACACTCATTTCCTTCTCATGTCTCATCAAATAGTATTCGGAAATAACATGATATCGACATGTAGTCTACTTCTATGAAATCTTGGTTTGATTACGATGATCTGTCTTTGTTTGTGTATTGAAGTGTTGTGTTGAATCTAATTGGGTTATGTCTAGCTTGAACATGGATTTTGTGACCAAATTATGATGTTTACCATGTTAGTGCCCTGTTTATACCAAATTGGTGATAGATTTGTTGTGCGTGTTAACTAGATTGATTCCTTTAGGATAAGAGAGCTTGTGTTCATTTCAACAAAGTCTGTTAGGTTGACACGTTAATGTATGCTATAATCGAATTTACATGTTTATATGACATTTCGTAATATGAATTTATACTAGTAATTATTGACTTTTAGACATTTGGAAAGTTCGATTTTATCGATGTGTGTGCTAGTGTTGCGCTTATTGCTGCCGATTTGTTTGGTATAATAGAGGTTATGAGTTGGCTAGAATAGCATGTCTATTTGCGTTAATTTGTGATAAGGTTTTGACTATGTTGAAATCGATTTGTGAATTTAGTATTAAAAGTAGCATCAACAACTTTGTGTTTGATTTAGTTTCGAAATTGTTTTGAGTTAATAGTTGGAGATTTGATTCCATGTGATTACTTGATTGGAGAGATGTTGTTGACTTCACCTTGTTATTATTTAGACAACTTGGAATGATTTTAAACTTGTTGATTAGTTTCGAGGTTATTCTCTCTTGTTTTCCAATATGGTTAGAGATAGGATTTTGCAATGTAATCGTTTGTTGCTGCCCGGATTTAGTTTTAAAGGTTTAGAACTTATTATGAACCCGATTTTTCTTATCTTGAGCTTGGATGGTGTAAGAGTATGAGTTAGTGATTCCCATGTGTGTTTGTGAATTGAGAATCATGATATTCTTTGAATGTGTTTGATGTTGAATATGATTAAATCGAATTCTTTTTAAGTATCATTAAGTTTGTGTAGCGGCTGCCCGGGTTGGTAAGTGTTTGATAATGCAAGTTGTCTTCGAATTCATGTAGTCTTTGATCGGTATTTAGAGTGTTTTTTGAGATAGCATAGTTGCTGCCCGGAATCATGTTTAAGAGCAGAGAGTTTGCTTCGAATTCGAGTTTTCATGTTTCAATTTGAATTTTTGATCCTTGTTTTCTCTATGGTCGGAAAAACATGTTTTACCGTTGTGTATACTTGGGTTCAAATGTGTTTGGAACAATGTATGTAGTGCTGAATTTTAACATGTACATTGAATACTAGCCTATTTTCTTGTTTCTTATTTGTAAATTCATCCATTCATGTACATAGTCCATTTTATCTCATTTCGGTTTTTATTCCACTATGCTACTAACATGTTTGTTGCTTGTGAAGGCATTCAAGAATAATTCAAGCATCATTCCATCATGGAATATATATATATTTTTCTCCATTTACATTTTTTATTATAATTATTCTACTACTTCAATATAATATTTAGTTATATATTTTTAGTATTGTAAATATAGTTATATAGTATATCTATTTTATATTTAATATTGTAAATACAATTATACTACTTTTATTTATATATTTTATTTGGTTTATTTTATAAATTCAATTACATTGTAATTATTATTTTTGTGTTACGATTTCGAATTTAGAATTTAATTCAACCTTCGAATGAATTCGAACGCAAATATATCTATTCTTCGCATAGTTTTTGTTTGTATCTTGAATGATGTAGGAATCTTCATTTGGTATTCATCCGATGCATCAAGCCTTGTCCGATCTTGAAGACTACCCGAAGCTCAATTCTTTCACCGCATAGAAGCTATTTAATTATTCAAACTAATTCAATTTGGTTGTAATAGCTTAGGATTTATTTCCTTGTGGGTTCTAATTTTCGTTTAATCAAGCGTTTATCATATTAGAACACATAGTCTCCTCTTGGGCTCTTCATCAAAGAAGCAGGTAAACATACACAATACACACCTGCACACATTTATAGTTTGGTCCTGGGCTTTTCTCTGCGACAACTATTCGATCGATTGTTCCAATCGTGCGTTTAGAATACTAGTGTCACGCTAGTCTCACTTTTAGGAGCATACATAAAGCTACCTTGTATGGGCTCGCTTGTTTTCCTAAAACACTTTCAAGTCAAAACAATTAATTGAACTTGTTCTTTTGAAAATCAATTTTCTACAAAACAAAAAACAAAACATAGTGATATGGTATTTAATTAAATTGTTAGAGGTTAGACGATTTAATTAAAATGTAAAGTATTTGGGCCATTAGAGGTAACCCGACTTAAATGCTTTATTCCATAACATAATAAAAGTGAACTTTGTTTCACCTCACTTCTTCTCATAACAAAGATTTTGGATGAGAGATGATCGGTTGACCTCAATCACCAATCTCGAGTATCGAATCGTTAGAGGATATCCCAACGTTTTGATACTTGTCATCCACAACCAAACCCGTAAAACACTTTCGAATTAAATTAATTAATTGAATTTGTTTTCTAAATCAATTTTTCTACAAAAACAAAAAAACATAATGTTATGGTACTTAATTAAATTGTTAGAGGTTCGCCCAACGATTTAATTAAAATGTAAAGTATTTGGGCCATTAGAGGGTAACCCGATGACTTAAATACTTTATTCCATAACACTTAATAAAAGTGAACTTTGTTTCACCTCACTCCTTTCATAATAAAGATTTTGGATGAGAGAAGATCGGTTGACCTCAATCACCAATCTCGAGTATTGAATCGTTAGAGGATATCCCAACGTTTTGGTACTTGTCATCTACCATTAAAATCAATTCAACCCATTCAAATTTTTTTCGCTCATATGCGATTATCAAAAATCAAAAACATTTCAAATAAAATCAATACAACCAATCCAAGACATTTTCAACAAGAACTACGGAGTTTTGACTTTCCCATTGCACGAGGGAATACGTAGGCACGCGGTTTCGAAACCGTGTCAAACTCAAAATAATAATAAACAAACCCCGTTTCCTTCTTTTCTTATTTCTTAATCATTAATTAGAAGATAGCATTTTTACTTTAAACACACGAACATGCACGAACTAAACGGGTCCCATCGAGTACGATGGACGTAAGAGGTGCTAATACCTTCCTCTTGCGTAACCGACTCCCGAATCCATCCTTTTTGGTCTTGTAGACTGCCTTATCCGATTTTTGTGGGTTTTATCTATATTTTCCGTTCTTTCTA
Source organism: Vicia sativa (assembly GCA_021764765.1). Taxonomy (NCBI): domain Eukaryota; kingdom Viridiplantae; phylum Streptophyta; class Magnoliopsida; order Fabales; family Fabaceae; genus Vicia; species Vicia sativa. Next base: position 309,710,569 of record CM038793.1, on the reverse strand, counting down.
GAACAAATAAAATTAGGTGGCGATTTCATTGTTTTGAAAATTCATTTTAAATGATTTTTGAAAATCGAGTTACTTCACATTTTGTTATTATTCGATTCGATTGACGTGTATCACGTGGGTGTGTGTAAGAACACATAGCTTTTGAAGGGGTGATAAAGTAAAGAAAGAAAACAAACAATTGAATGCAAAAGTCCAACGATTTATTGAATGAAAATACGCTAATGAGATAATAACCCTCATAACGAGCCATGATGCCGGGCAAGGCACTAGGCTTTCAAAGTTTATTGTTCAAAACATAAAGAAATCGCGAAACAAAACAAAAGCAATTACTCGACTAAAGGAGATTGGTGTGCGTCTTGATCTTCCAATTCTTGAGCCCTATATGCAGGTTGGAAGATCTACTTGTTGATGTTGAAATCGTTGTCGTCGTCTTCTATAGCATGGATTCCACTCTGGCTGATGCGGAACGGAAGTTGGCCGGCACGTTCGCGGCGTATCATCTTCTGACCCTTGATGGTGAAGCCTAAACCAGTCTTGTTGGATTTGAAAGGAAGATCAGGGAGCCGTCCCCAAATAGTACTATCTCCTTGTTCAACAGCAGCTTGAGCATCTTTCAATGAGGCCATCCTAGGCGGAGCTTGTGTAACTTCAGGAGTGGCGGGAGAGTCAACAGGTATGACTCTGGGTATTGTTTCAAAAGCTTGACAGGGAGTCTCGAAGAATTCGCCTTCCATCTCAAGATAACGGAACGACTGCAGATGACTGACCATATACTCTTCTTCACCACATACTGTGACAACCTTTCCTTTCACCGGGTACTTCAGTTTCTGATGCAAGGTAGAGTAATACCCTGCCCATGTATCCAAGGGCGTCCAAGTAGGCAAGAGTAGGTGGACGGATGTCCATGACAAAGAAAGTGGAGTCAAAAGTGCGGAACCGACTTTAACAGCGAATGAGCTCTCCAAGCCTTTGTTAGCTTAGAACCATCAAAGGCTCTTACAATAATGTCACTGGGTCTCAAAACCAACCCTTCGACATCAAGCCGATCAAATGCAGTCTTCGGAAGGATATTCAGAGCAAAACCGGTATCCACCAAGACATGAGATAAGGTAGTACCCTTGCATTCCACAGAGATGTGCAAGGCTTTGTTGTGTTTCTTTCCGGAAGGAGTCAAATCAGCATCAGAGAAGCCTAGGCCGTTGTTGGCAGCCAGGCTAGCAATAAAAACTTCAAACTGGTCAGTAGTAATGTCTTGCGGTATGTGGGTATTCTTCAGAAACTTCACCAAGGCGTTAGCATGAGCCTCGGAGCATAAAAGCAGAGCAAGCATGGAGATCTTGGACGGAGTCTGTCCCAACTGTTCCATAACATTGTAGTCACTCTTCTTGATGATTTTCAGAATTTCCTCCATTTCTCGTTTGGAGGTGTCTTGATAACTTCCTTTGGTACTTAATGCGGGATGAGTCAGTTCATCCCTCTAGCTGGGATATTGGTGGAATAAATGGAATGCGAGTTGAGTCGCAGTGTCTTTTGGAGGAGAGATCTGGAGAGAATACCCTTCCGGTTCGGTCACCTTCTTGGATCCGGTGATGTTGTCAATGTCGAATAGAAACTTCAACGATAAGATCTTCAATAATCGAGAGGTCTTGCTTGGCGCCATGATAGTAAACATCACTCCATAATTCCAAGGGATAGCTTTGTCGGAGGAATATGGAGCAGGTCTTGGAAAGTGATAATGAGAGGTGCCACTCTAGGTATAGGATCGTGGAGGAAATCCTTATAGTGTTAACATCGGCATAGTCTTACGGAAATTGTCACCCCATCCGTCGCCTTAACATCTTCAATAGGAATCTTGTAACTATCGGGACGATGTACTTCACCATGTAATCATACTTCCCACTTGGCTGCCCCAAGGTATCCCACACAGGTGTTGTATTTTCATTCACATCTTTGATCTTGATTTAGACATATCTTCACACACTTGCGGTGGTTTCGAAATAGTATCTCACGGTTTTCCATCATGCCGAACACGTCTTCTCAACCAAGCACAACCATCAGTGCGGCGGGCACCAACGACAATCTTCGGGCATCTGGATTGACACGGCTTGTAACAAATTCTTCTTAATCATCGGAGGAATGGTCAAGTCATCTATGTTGAAAACATAAGTATCGTCATGTGACATTGGAACTCTTGTCATGGTTAGGCATAGGGCGTTGATCACATTGGTCTCAGCGGGAGGTCAAACTCAATCTTCTTAGCTTGATCATATCTTGAATCTTGTTCTTTAGAGCCCAACAATCATCGATGTTATGTCGGGGCTATTGGAATGGTAAGCACACTTAGCATTAGGATTGTATCTCGGAGAGGAAGTGTTGACGTTCTGAGGAGGGTCCCTCAAGGTAATCAGCTCTGCTTTCAACATGTGTTGCAAGGCTTGCGACAATGGCATGTTGATCTTTGTAAACTGTCTTCGTGGCGCGTTCTGGCTATGCGCGTTGTCTCGCTGAGGTTGGGCTGATGTAGGATTGGAATCCTGGCGCCCCAGCGAGCATCGGTCTTGGCTCGGCTTTTCGACCATACACAGCATTAGTTTCTTTCTTACCACCAAAAGATCTCTTTGCAGCATTTGAAGATGACTCTACATGGATCTTCCCACTCTTGATACCAGCTTCGATGCGTTCGCCTGTCAATATCAGCTCGATGAATCCGGATGAAGAGTTTCCAATCAGATGATTAAAGAACGGACCCGTTAGTGTTCCCATGAACATATCAACCAACTCCCTATTGGACAAGGGTGGTTGAACTCGCTGCTAAATCTCTCCATTTAGCATACTCTTTGAACTTCTCGTCGACCCATAGACATGCTTTGTAGTTGCATGCGGTGGGTGTCAATTCACATTACTCATATTGTCATAGAAATCATCAGCCAAGTCACTCAAGTACGGATACGGTCATTCTCTAGTGATAGTACCACTCAATGAGTTAGGACAAACTCTCTTGAAAATATTGCATCAACAACTTTCATCATCGTGTGGGGATTGATCTTCTGGACATAGGACTTCAAATGCAGCTTAGGGCAAGACATGCCATCATACATAGCAAAAGCAGGAACTTTGAACTTGGGAGGAATCACAACACCAGGGACAAGGCTCAGGTCATCAAAATTCAGTCCGGACATCTTCAGATTTTCCACAGCATTCAGACGGTCTTCAAGTTGTTTGTACTTGTCATCTTCATCAGAGTACTGGCTATAATCAGAGCGGTCTTCTCCTTCTTTCTTTGGCTCACGCTGGTCATCTTCATCACCCTTGGTACTCCCCTCAGTATGGACACTTCCTTCAGAGAGCTCGATCCGACTGACCACTTTAGGACCCCCTTTGTAGCGTCTACCCATGTTGAGGAGACCAACAACCTTCTTCTTCTTGTTGAAGAGCTTTTTCAGATCTTCTTGGCCTTGGACCAAGCTGGTGAACATCTCTGGCCGAGGCATTACGAGCACGGAGATCTTTGACATCTGTTCAAGAGCCATTTCTGCTAAAATAAATAGCGAGCAAATGAGAAAACCAATCTCCAATGTACCTGTGATGTAATGTTATGATATGCTATGCGATGTTTATGTGAATGCAATGCAATGTTTTCAAGGACCTTAGGGACTTAAATTTGTTAAACAAGCAAAAACAAACATTTTATTAGTACTCTTCTCATTATTCTTTCTTTCTTTTTAAGTACAAAAGATAGTTCAAAACAATAAAAGCATAAAATCCTAGAGCTCTAAGTCTCCCATGGGCGCTTCCTCTTGGTGCCGAGGTAGGTGTTGATGCTTCGCTCCCCATGAAGTAGCTTGGTCAGCTCTAGCACTTTCTTCTCACTTGCATAACACTGAGCTTCAAAGGTATCCCTCTCTTCTTTAAGTTGAATCCAGGATCTCTTCAAGTCTTCAAAATCAGTAGGCATGTCAGGATGGAGAACAGTATGTAGTACGTCACCTATAGCAGGTTCCATAATTCTTGGTAGAGCAGCGTGAATGGCATCATGAGGTTTTGAGCTCGAGCTCGCACCCATTTGAGGTAAGGTTCCCAAGGAATGGGATTTTGGTGCCCCAAAGTCTTGGTATCGATCTTCTTTACCATGCCCCAGCGTGTATAAACCTTCGGTAATGGAGATCGTGATTGTAATCGAACACAATATCTTGGAGAAGCATATCATGTGGACCATCTTTTCGAGCAAAACCAAACTGACGTAGAGCTAGAGAAGGGTTGTAAGTAATACCCCCCTTATACCAAGCAGCGGTACATTAGGGAATTCTCCACAACGTTCAATGAATGTGAAGTCCTTTTGAGAGAAAAGATTCCAACGGATATCTGAATGAGAGAGTGACATCAATCTTTGAGACCATCTCAACCTTTGTTCATTCTTCAAAACTGACGGAGGAAGGTGCGAAATAAACCACCTTGAAAGTAACGGTATACAACACATGAGAGTTCCTTGTCTCTTAGTAGTACGAGTGTGGAGAGAATGTAGGATATCTCCAAGTAAGGTAGGCACAGGATTGCGGGTAAGAAACAATTTGATGGCGTTGATATCTATGAATTGGTCCGAGTTAGGAAATAGAACCAAACCATAAATTAGCAAGGCCACAATGTTTTCAAATGCATGGAAACTCATAACTTTGAGGAATTCTCGGGCTTTCTTAATTAGAAACTTGGAAAGTAAACCCTTAACTCCGCTTCTGGTTTCCCAATTGGCTTCAATATCTGAGCGCTTAAGATGTAAAGCTGATGCAATGTCTTCATACTTAGGAACCTTTTCTAGACCGGTGAATGGCATTTGGTCAAGAACAGGTATCCCAAGTAACAGAGAACTCTTCAAGGTAGGAACCAACGATAATGCAGGAATGTAAAGCAATGGTGTTTGGATCAAAGAAGCTGGAATAGGACATGCATCATATCTTCTTCAAAACCGGAATAACCAAATCAAGTAGATAACCATGTCTTTTGGTGGCCGAGCATGATCGATTTCGAAACCAATTCTTTGAGTGAGAAGGTATACCCATGAAGTTGATTCGGATAGTCTTTCTAGAAGCCATAATTCCTACAAAGCAGCAAAGATAAATCCTAGGTCCTTGAAATAGTTAGAAATGATATGCAATGCGAATGATGTCATGATGTCATGTTTACACAAACAATTTACACAATGAGCCTAGTTTTAAGGCTTGCATGAGGTATAGGTGATTACCCCACCAAAAGTTTGAGATGGTTCATCTGTCCTATAATAATGTAGGGTTCTAGGAATCTCACATCATAGATCTTTCTCGTAGGCGCTTATTTCAATACAACGGCCAAGTGGTCGATCGAAAATGTCCCAAAAGTCTGATCTCAATGAGCGTAGCATCGAGAATCAACCAACCTTAGTCTGCACCAAAGCCGTCTCACTACCTTCTAATGGCCAAGATGGGTCAATTAGGGTTCTAAAAGTTTAGTTAGCGCTTGATGACACCACGCCAAATACTATCTTCAACTTGGAAATGAAGAGTATCGGGACAACCAAAGTGTCACGCTAACGTAGCCATCATGTTGACCGCGTAGTTATCGTCTAGCGGTCGCGATGATCTAATGCTACTTACCTAAAAGGGGATCCGGTGTAGGATCCCCAACAATATAATACCCAAGCAACCCTTAAAGATAAAGCATACAAATCAAACAAAAAGCAATAAAAGTTATATAGAAATCCCTAAGGCAATTCTCTTTTAGGGTGTTTCCCAGATCGCCGATTACGTGATACGGTGAACCGACTTTGTAGGATTTTGTATCCAAATGTGCGGATAGCAAGAGTCGCCACCGACTTTTATTTTATCCAATTAAGGAAGGTAAAAGTACAGAAAAAAGACCTTCGTTAGATTACGAGTTCGGAGAATGGTTATGAAAAGGAAGGTATTAGCACCCCTTTCCATCCGTAGTTTATTCTACGGGCTCTTAGTTGCTCTTAGATAACTTTAAAAATTGCTTTATGTGTGTTTGACAAAAATGTTTTGAAAAGGCATTTCGCTTTGACTTTGTCATGACTCATGTAGGAGTGTATACAAAGTGTTCGGAAATGTTTCGTCTTGAAAGAGTATTTGAACTTTGAAAAGAGTGTGTGGTGTGAAAAGCATTTGATAGAGCGAGCAACTAAAAGACTTTTTTACCCACTCAGAATTTGGTCGTTTTCGTACTTCTACGATCCTTTAGAATAGCGCTAGCCGTACCATTAGTTAGTAGGTAGCTCCATTCGTTGGATGTAAGCGGGACATTCGAAGGGACATCGGATGGTCATCGAAGGCAACTTGTAGGAAGTATCCTAGCACATTCGAAGGGACTATCATCATTTTTCGTAGGCGACAATCGAGGGTCAAGATCATGTATTCGTAGGCGACATCGTGGGTCTTATGATCTTTGTATCGAAGGGACTATGATGATTTGTTTTGATTTGGGAAAGAATTGATCAATATTCAATGGAAATCAAATTTGATTTTTCATGAAAATCAAATTTTCAAAATTTGCTCAATTTCAATCCAATCTTGCCTTTTTTGATCCAATTTCGAATTTGCTGGCTTTCAATGTATTGATTGGATCACAAAGAAGAAATAAAAATCAAATTTGCAATTAATTTGGATTTTATACTTTATTTTTCAATTTAATTTGTATTTAAATGAATAAATTCCAAATTAAATAGGAAAATAAAATAAAAATTCGTGGCATTGGGCTTGGATACTCCTAATTGCATGAGGAATAAGTTAGGATGAAGAAAAAGTAGGCCCATTTGCAAAAGATTTGATTTTTTGAAGTATCTCTCTTTGTGCATTCTTTCAAAATTGCCCAACTTGTGAATGGTGCATCTTGCTCAATTTTCCATATTTTTGAGTGTTCTTGGACTTTTTGGAAATCTCTAAGAGTCCTCTAAACAATGTCTTTGGTCTCATCTCATTTGGAGTTACCATGCTCAATATATCTTCAAAACAAAAAGTTGGCTTTTTGTTGACTTTGAAAATGACCTGTAATGTTTTGAGCTATACCTCTCAAATGAAGCATTTTTTGGACATTCTTGTGAGACATGAAGTTGGAGAGAATTGAATTTCCTTCAAAATGAGCTTTGGTGGAAAATTTCGAGAAAGTATGAGAAAGTTATGATCGATCAAAGTTGATTGACTTTTCACCTAGAAACCCTAATTTAGAAAGTTTGACTTTTGAGCAAATCTTGAGTTTTCTTGATGAATCATGATCAACCCTTGATCAAATGATGAATGTAACTTCAAAATGAGGATGTTGACCAAAAATCAGAAGTTTTGACTGTATGTTGACCACAGTTGACTTTTTGTCCAATACACTCGATTTTCAATCATCTGAGCAATTGCCTGAGGAAACTTGACTTGTGAAGCTTGAAACTTGACATGGAGAACCTTTGAAGCATATGAGGAGGCATGAGGGTCATTGGAGATGTTGGAAATCCATCTTTACTTGAGAGATACCAAACCCTAGTTTGGGTTGATTGTCTAGGAGAGAGTTTGTCTGATCAACTCTTGAGGAATCCTTGAGTAGGGATGTATGAAATCTCTTGAGAAGATGGAGGGAAAATTTTGGGGTATGACAGCCTAACTCTTGAATTTTTTAGCACTATTGAATTTAAACTGAAACACAAGTGGAATGGAACGGAAATGGGGTATTACGGTGATTTAGAGTTCTTTATGTTGCGGAACCAGCATAAGTTGACCGTAGAAGAGGTTGGGGCTGCCCTTAAATTGTCGTCATCTGGACCGGGGGCCCCGCCTGAGACATTCCCTGCTGCTGAATTTTGGGAGGCCATCAGGAAAGGGTACAATCCTAGTTACGCAAGGCCTCGGGATTCATAATCCTTGCTTGAGATATGCCCGAAAAGGTTTAGCGTTTACTTTGTTTGGGAGATATACGAGGTGTGTGCGAAGAGGAGTTGTTTGTTACAAAGTATCTTGGAGGTAGGAAGGGTGAATGTGGCGGCATTTCCAACCATTTAAACAAGTTGGTCATCTCAAATGGAGATATATCGGTAGGAGGAATGGTTACTGCTGATTACTTGAATTATAGTCACTCTAATAGAGGAACCCTCCATGCGGGAAGAAGATTGACATGACTACTCTTGTCAATCAAAGGATGATCGTAGTGCAGCCGGGTATTACTCCGGTGATTCATGAGCAACACATTATGTCACTACCGCACCTCATTGTATTTACGTGGCAAACCGTGCTAATTGGTTATATGTAGCTACGGTATGAACCTAGGAGAAAGTCCTCCACGTGGTCAAAATTTTTCGTAATGAAATGGAGGATGACGTTCTCCGGACCATCGACCAGCACACCATGAATTCAACCAACATATGCGGATCCTCCTCTATGACTTGATCGGTGGGGTGGGTGCAAGCTGAAATTGGTGCCATACGCACCGAGCAGACGCGGCAAGGTGTTGAGCTGTTCAGACAAGGAACTGTGGTGGACGACGTCCAGACTATGTTGCGATGTCTCGTGTTGCAATTCCCACAGGACCCTCCTCCACCACCTCAGTAGGCAGGTAGTCTCCTTCGCACTTGAATTTAAACATTGGGGTCAATGTTTAGTTCAGGTGTGGGGGAGGTTTTATTTTATTTTATTGTTTGCTTGATTATTTATTGTTCAGTTTCGTTCAGTCGATTTATTTGATTTGTGCGTCTTTGTTTGTTTTAATTTGTGTTTAAGTTGTCCAATGCAGTACCGTCAGGGTGTTACCAGGTGATTGATAGAAGTCGGAAGGAGCAAGCTAATTAGTGGTTGAACAACACACACCACACTTAATCTCCACAGCACCGAAGTTAACACAATCCGAGCATCAACATTGATCAATAGAGTGTTGTGGCATTTTGCGGTTGAAAGAGAAATTGCATGACACCACCAAGTGGAGCATGCAAGCTAAACCTACCGGTGAGGTTCTGAGCCAAATTCGTGATTCCATATGAGAGTTCATCGGTATGGCGTTATTCACTTTGATTTTGCGTATTTTCTTAACACAAACACACCACGAAAACATACCGAGGCAAGTTCTTTACGAACCCGAGCCTTTCTAAACCATCCGTGCATTATATCCATAGTCACCCCTTGAGCCATTTTCTTTTATTTGTTCATATTGTTATTAATGTTACCACCCTTTCACCATTCATGTTATCGCTCGGCATTTGTGTTTTCATCTTGTAAATGTATGAGAATCTAAGTGTGGGGTAATGTATCATTGCGTAAAGGGCAAGTGCAAAGAAAAAAAAAAGGAAAAAAAAGAGAAAGGATTGTAGAAATCCAAGAAAACAAAAGTATTTCAAGAATAAGAAAATCAAAGGAAATAGCCTTGACACTTGCCCACTTATTGAAACTCCTTTAGAATGACTCTAAAAGTGAAATCAAGAGTCGGAAGTCTTTACCCCATACTTACGATTCAAGGTCGTTAAGCGAAATATGGACCATACAGAATGCCGAGCACCAAAACCCTTTGTCATCCGTTCTTTGTTTATCCCACCAAACCTAAGCCACGTTACATCCCAAAGACCTCATGAATGTGTGTGTGATCTGTGTAGTGATTAGAGAACTTATTCAAAGTTAAAAGTAATATGCATACCTTGATCTGTGTGTAAATAGTTTAACCGGAGAGATGTTGTGAGAATGTGAAAAGCTTGCGGTAAAATAGTGCTCGGAGGTGGAAATATGGTGGAAAGATTGACGGAAGATGCCATGGACTAGATTGTGAAGTGAGGGTGTTGTGGAGAAAGGAATCTTGTTGGTGACCTTTGTTCGCCTCAATACATCACTTGAGGACAAGCAATGAGATAAGTGTGGGGTTGTGATCGGTCACCATTTCTAGTAAGTTTTCGCACCTTTTCCGACAAGAATTCATAGTTTGGTAACACTAAGCGGTAGTTGCATATGTTTAGAGTAAGTTTTATTTCTTTTGTGTGATGTCTTTGTGTCTTATTGTCCTTTAAGTGTTAAAAATACCATTTTATGTTGTGCTTGGTAGTGTTGATGTTCAAAGATACATGGGAGAATAGGAACTTTTGCGCGGCGGATGAAATGGAGCCGAAAAGCAATTTTAAAGGTCAACACGGGCCCCGTGTAGCAACACGGCCCGTGTTGAAAAGTGCTGGAAAGTGGATTTTGTGCGAACAGAGCTGCACACGGTCGCCTGCGGTGTGAACACGGACCGTGGATGCGAGCGTGTTTGCGAAGGGCAACACGGCGCCCGTGGAGGAACACGGCCCGTGTTGCGGAGCGGCGATTCAAATTCGATTTTTGTACATCAAGTTAATTCATTAAGGGTATTTTGACACTTGGGGCGAGGGAGAGGACAATATAAAGACATCTTTAGGGCAAGAAAGAGGGATCTCTTTTGGATTGGAGAAAATAGAGATTACAGAGAAGGATTGGAGAAGCAAGGTGACGATGACGGAGAACTTCAAGGTGTCACCATTGAAGATCAAAGTCTAAGTTCTTGTAATGTCAATTCCTTTTAAATTGTTAATCTTGAACTCTATGAATAACTAAATTCCCACTTGCTAGGGTTGGTTCTAATTTGGATCTGTAATGATTATGAATCCTTAGTTTTCTATTCGGATATTATGTTTCTTCAATTTAATTATACAATGATTTTATGCATTCTCTTTCTAACAATTGAGATTGACTTATGATGATGAATATAGGACTATATTTGTTAGGGTTTGTGTATAATTTGGTCATAGTAGATATCTCCTAGGACTAGGGATACCCTATGATTATCATATATAACCTTGATATTGATTTACTTGAATGCACTATTATTCTTCTTGGGTATAGGGATTAATTTGCGTGTTCAAGGGTTTTTCTCTAAGGACTTAGGAAAAACACTATAGAGGTTGATAATTGAAGTAACATAGATTTTTATGAAAGAAATTGGGAATAATAACCTTTATAGGCCAAATTGACCGAACCAGTCCCCTAGCTTGTTTAATTAAAAGAAAGTTACTTATTTTACAGTGTCTTGTGTAGAGAATTTTTCAAACAACAAACTTCTAGTTTTTGTCTACTTGATAAGACTTGATATTTCGTATTTGCTTTGCAATCCTTGAGATCGATATTCGTGAGTTAAAAATCACTAAAACTACATCGACAAAATAGTACACTTGCTATTTTCCGATCAGTCAGTTGTCATGGTACGCAGTGGAGTAACTGTCAATGCTTCAACTTGCATGGTTTCAGTTTTTGACCTAACTTCAGCCATTGAAGGAGATGAAGATCCTGATTGTTGGGATGATGAGGAAGATGAAGACATTTTTCGCTGATGGTTGTTGAGAGAATGAGAGCGAAAATGGCAAGGAATATCAGAGTTTCTTTTAGATGAAGAAAGAGTGATACTACTTTCAAAAGAGGAAACTCTTATATGTAGGTGTCTCTTCCTATTCTTGGACTTTTTAAAATGAGGATGAAAATACCTAAATACCCCACTTATGTGTAATTGAATTAACAAGCCCAATTCACCCCTTGTTGTAGGCTCAGTTAATTGCTACAACTTCTCATGTTGACAAATACCCAATTTGTCCCTTAAGGTCTTAAACTGACTAACCTCAAGAACTTTTGTAACAATGTCACAGTACAAGGTCATGACATCCTGTATGACATTGTATTCAATCAGTGTCTGCTTCATCCAGACCACCCTAGAGCAATTGCTATCAGCTGTTGTGAGTTCAGCTTCAACATTGTATAGGACCACATAGTTTTGCTTCTTGCTGATCCAAGGAGTGAGATTACTTCTCAAGGGGACACATCCAACAGAAATCCTTTTACACAAGCTTTGATCAACACCTTTTCCACTTGTTCTTTTGGACACCTTCAAATGTAGAAGGGTAATAGTCCTAGTGTGGGTGTCATTCTTCATTCCAAGCTTCTTGACACAAGTCTTTGCACACCTGTTCTGTGAAAGAAGTGTTGAGTCATTCATCAATCTATCTGAGACTTCTTCAGATTCCAAGTGATTACCATGGCTGGAAGCCACCGTGATATTTCCTCCTCTGACAATGAGGATATCATCCAATACCCTTCTCCTGTATTCTTTGACAATAAGGCACTTGGTCAGCCTTTCATGCCAGAACCTAGTACTTTGCTTCAGTACTTCAGGAGTGATCAAATGTCTGGACATTGAATGTGACATTCTGATTTCCTGTCCAGCCTGACAATTACCACAGATTTTCCCTTTTCCCATGTGAATTCTTGGTAATCTTCTGACTCCCTCTATGGAACTGATCCTTTCTATTCCTCTGAGGTGTGGCTGATCAGTTTCTTGTTGCCCCAACTTCACTTTCTCTTCATCTTTGTCTGTAGAGCACACAGATGGCAGAGTGGGATTCTCAGATTTCCATAAGTAGCAGTTGTCCTTTGATCTGACTCCTCTCATAATTACCGCTTGTTCATCATTGATCACAAGACATTCGTCTTAGTGAAGTTGTTGAATTCCATATCACATAGTGACTTATGCTAATGAGATTTGCATCAAACCTTTTACCAGAAGACTCATTGGTTTGGAACTCGGACCGGTTTGAGTTTCAACACCTTTGATTTCTCCTTTAGCTCCATCTCCAAAGGTAACAAAATTTGGTAGAATGAGGCTTAACATCATTGAGAAGATTTCTGTCTCCAGTCATATGCTTGGAGCAGCCACTGTCAAAATACCAATTTTCCTTGGGAGATACTCTAAGAGAAGTTTGTGCTATCAGAGCTGTAGTCTTCTTCTTCTTCCACTGATGAGTGTATGATGCCTTGTTGGACTTAGGCTTCATATATGGAACTTGATTTGGATACCCATGTAGCCTATAGCAGGTGGACTTTATGTGACCAAACCTTCCACAATAATAACATCTCCATCTTTGAAACTTTTGGTTCAGGTTTCTATGATTTGGATGTTGACCCCAATGTTGTGACATCTGCTTTGACATTGGTTCATTAGGTCTGTTTTTCCTTTTGTGATCAACAAATTTCTTAGCCTTCACATATCCTGAGGCAGACCTATTTCCTGTTTTGTGGAATGACATCCTCTTTTTTGACTTCCCGGTTTGTTCCTCTCCGGTTATTGGCAAATCTCTTTGCGATCACATACCGAGCGGACATGTTTCTTGTATTGTGACGTGACATCTGTTTTGACCTGTTTTCCCATGTCTCTTCTTCTTAGTGTCACCAGAGTTTCTTTTCGACCACATATCCTAAACCATGCTTATTTCTGCATTTTGTCCAGTGAAGAATTTCATCCAACTTTTCGCAGGATGTCGACATTTTGATGGACTTAGACATCGATCAAGTTTGGAGTTCAACATGACAATGTCACTTTGAGGAGATCTATAGTGGTGTGTTTTCCTTTTTCTCGACCTCTAGCTTCACATTCTCGACCAACTTCTCAATCGCTTCTTTTGTTCCTCATTCGCTTACACATCATCACTTTTTATGCACAACTTCAGATCTCGAAGCTCTTCAAATGTCACTTCCTCATCACTAGAATCCATATCGAATTGTACACTCCGGAGAGCGGTGACAAGTTTGGCACCTTCTTCCTCGATTCACTTCCGAATCACCATCGGACCAGTGACGTCATTCCTTTCTTTTGTTTCTTAAGAAAGGTGGGACATTCACTCTAATATGTCCATATCCTTCACATTCATGACATTGGACTCGCTTTGACTTCCTTTTTCTTGACTTGGATCTTACGCTAGAGTCATAAGATCTGCGATGTCGATGCGTGTCCTTGACATTTGACCTTGACTTTGGATCAATTCTCTGATCGGTTTGTTGAACATCTTCCAAGCATGGCTATAGCTTGGATATCTTCTCCTCATCTTCCTCCTTGTATCCCTCTTGAATTGGATACAAGTGCTGCTCTTGCTCTTCTTGTCAACAGTTTCACGATTCCCATCTCAAAGTCATAAGAGATCTATCGGTTCTTCAACCTTCAGGTCTTGATGTCACGAGCCTCTTCAATTGCGTAACTTTCATTGCAAACCTTTTGGGCAAGGACCGAGAATCTTTCTCACCGCTTTTCTTGACATCTTTTCACCAAGTGCTCACGAGGCATTGGCAATCTCCAACACATTCATGTGAAACTCATGAATAGTCTCATCTTCTTTCATCTTCAAATTCTCAAATTTGGTAGTGAGCATCTAAAGTCTTGACATCTTCACCTTAGATGTTCCCTCATGAGTAGTTTTGAGGGTGTCCCAAACATCCTTGGCCAGTTCACATTGATGAACCAATCTAAAGATATTTCTGTCAATACCATTAAATAGAGCATTCAATGCTTTAGAGTTTCCCAGAGCCAGCTCCTCTTCCTCTTTGCTCCATTCCTCCTCAGGTTTCAAGACGAGTCCCATATTTCTCAACCTTGGTTGGATGTTTCCATCCTTTATCAGCAGCTCTCCAAGCCTTGATATCCACTGATCTTAGGAAGGCAACCATACGAGGCTTCCAGTACTCATAATTAGACGCATCCAGAATAGGTGGTCTACCTCCAAATCCTGCTTCTTTATCCATTATGCGAAACTATTATCCTAGATCTCACCCGAAATAACAAGCGGGGTGCCTGCTGATGCCAATTGAAATTCGGCAGATACTTGATGTCACAGAATGTTATGACAAGATTCGACACTATGTTGACAATTCACACGAAATGCGAAAAATAACACAATAAGTTGTTCACCCGTTCGGTTCTAACAAACCTCGTGAGGCTACCAAGCCGGGAGGAAATTCACTATTAGTAGTATCAATTCAGAGTTAAACTCACCCGTTTACAACTCCTCACTTAATCCCTACCCAATGACACTTCAACCTAAGTCCTACTTAGATCTGAGTTCCTACTCACTCCCCCTTAATCACCGCAGTGATATCAACCTATTGATTAATAGAATTGTGAAGTCACACTTCAATAAACTATCTTTATCTCGCTTCAAAGCTTTCTATCAAGAGACAAACACTCGTGCTTCAAATCTTTGAGTGATAAACTACCCTTACAGCAAATCCTAGTCCAATGCACTTATCAATTGATAGTTGCTTGGCTCACAAGAGAAACTAGAATTACAAAAACCAACTGTTACTAACCTTAACAGTACACAAATAAAATCCTTCAATGTCTTCAATGAAATCCAGAGGCGTGGCTGTAGAGTAAGGGTTGAATTCTTTATATAGAAGCAGTCCTGAATCTTCAGTTTTGGGCTTCCATAAAGATAGCTAGGGTTCACTTAATTTTCTCCTAAAAACATGGTTTGTTCAACAACCAATTTAGGTTTAATTAAGATTAACCTAGCAGCCACGTGAGCATGCTTTCTAATAACGAAAACATAAATAAAATGCTCAACAAACTTCCCGAAAATCTCAAGAAAACCGATTCTATGATGCACCGAATGTCATAACATTTGTTATGACATCATCTGCTTTGCAATTCAAACTTTAGCTTCCCGTTCGAGTTGTACTTTTACCATCCTTGTCCAGTAGGATTTATCTTCAATCTCTGAATGTCATGACATCTATCAAGACATTTCTAAAGCCTAGTTTTACCAAAATTGATGCCAACTTAAAACACTAACATAAAGTATTTGGGTCGTTAGATGATAGCCTAATGGCTTAAAATACTTTTATTCGCACACTTAATAATTGTGAACTTTGTTTCACTTCATTTGTCTTCATAATAAGTATTTTGGATGAGAGATAATTGGTTGAACTTGCTCGCCAATTTCGAATACTTGAATCATTAGATGATAGCCTAATGTTTCAGTATTTGTCATCCACAACTTAAAATCAACTCACTCAAATTCTTTCATCGCTCATATGCGATCATCAAACTCTTTTCCAACGAAAGAGTGTGCAATAGTCATTTCAAACGCTAACGAGGACTTAAGATTTTCAGACAAAACTAAACAAGTCCAAGTTCAAGCATTTGAAATATCTAATGCATGATTTTTTTTATAAAATCAATACAACAAACTTAAAACCTTTTTTAGAGGAACTACAGAGTTTTGACTTTTCCATTGCACAAGGGAATACGTAGGGCACGGTTCGGTTCCGAAACCGTGCCAAACTCAAAATAATAATAAATAAACTCCGTTTCTTTTATTTTTCGATCTTACTCATAACTTAGCAATAAACACACGCAAACACTTAGAACTAAATGGGTCCCATCGAGTACGATGGATGTAAGGGGTGCTAATACCTTCCCCTTACATAACTGACTCCAGATTCCATATTTTTGATCATAGACCGCCTTATCCGCATTTGTGGGGTTTTATCTATATTTTCCCGTTCCTTTTGGAACAAATAAAATTAGGTGGCGATTTCACTTACTTTTGAAATTTAAATGATTTTTGAAAATCGAGTTGCTTCAGGTATCTATAGCAGCACTTTTACAGTAACCTAAGCGTTGTCTATACCTTTAGCAGCGGTGGTTTTAGCAGCGCTTTTAAGCGCTGTTAAAGGCCTAAAAAAGCGTTGTCTAATTCCTTGTTTGACGTAGTGGATGGATCATACTTTTCCGTGGAGAAAAAGCCGCCAAAAGAAATCTGATAGGGTTAAAGAGAGATATGGCAATAAAAGAGAAGGGGTTGCACCAGAAAGAGAAACGAAGGTCTGCTTCGGATGGAAAGAAATCAATAAGATAATGAAAGGATTGAATGAAAAGGAAACACAAAGGAGAACCAACAACACTTAGATAGAGGAACACACACAAATATGGAAAGGGCTCAAAATGACATTCTTAGAAGATCGAGAGTCATCAAAATTTGTTGTCATAAGTATATCATTATGGCGTCTATTATGAAATGTTATATGATATCAACTCATCTAATTACTATTGGGACACAAGGATAGAAGAGAATAATGATGGAAATAAGAGAGAGGATAAAATAAGGACTAAATTGTATTGAATTGAAAACTAATGAAATACAAGTACCTATTTATACATAACTAAAAGCCCAAAAAGTAACTAACTAAAAACAAACCCTAATCCTAATCTTAAGGAATTAAGATATACGATAGTAATAGTAAAATAACAAATACTAAAGTACCCTAATAATTATCAAAAACGCCCTTTCTAATCATGAATTATTCACAACAACCATCCCTTAATTCATGTTCATCACAAACTGACTGTATTATAACCTCACTTTCTAGACAGCTCCAGAAGGTGCCATCCCTCAAACGGATAAGGTGTTCAGTCTTGATATCCTTCATCAGAACATCTACAGCTTGCTTCTGGTTGCAATTCTTCTTTGCTAATATTTCATCACCATAAAGACACACTAGAATCATATTGCTTCCAAAATGTTTCACATACACACCATACGTCATCTCACATTTCTAAAACCCTTGCTTCTTATAAAATGAATCAATCTTCTGAGTCCAAGCTCTGGGTGCTTTCTTCAATCCATACAGAGCTTTGTGTAACTTATACACCATTCATTCCTAATTCTTTTTCCCAAAGCCAGGAGGTTGTGACACGTATAGCTCCTCTTGTAATGGACCGTTCAAAAATGCTGACTTTACGTCCAAATGCATCAACGACCAAATTTTGTTCGCAGCTAAGGCAGCCACCAATCTGATTGTTTCATGCCTTGCTACAGGAGCATACACCTCAAAATAGTCTCGTCCAGGTTTCTGAATAAAAACTCGGGCCACTAACCTTGCTTTGTTCTTGCCAACTGATCAATCTGGCTTAAACCTCACCTTAAAAGCCCATTTGACGCTGATGGCTTTCTTCTCCCTTGGAATCTCAGAAAACTTCCAAGTCTTATTTTCTTCTGAAGCCTCAAGTTCTTCATTCATGGCGTTCAGCCACACTTTCTTCTTGAGAGCATCTTCAGTGCCTATTTATTCAGAATCTCCTTCTAATTCTGGAACCGTATCTCCTTCTGAACTTTCTTCAGAAGTTTTATTTCCACCAGAAGCTCCACAATTGTTAGTTTCTGGACCTTGTCCAGAATCACCACCTTCAGAACTTCCACAAGAAGTTCCACCTTTGTTAACTTTTGGACCTTGTCCAGAACCATCACCTTCAGAACTTCCACAGAAGTTCCACCTTTGTTAACTTCTGGACCTTGTCCAGAGCCATCACCTTTAGAACATCCACCAGAAGTTCCACCTTTGTTAACTTCTAGACCTTGTCCAGAGCCATCACCTTCAGAAGTTGGATCGCCTTCAGAAGCTCTTGCTTCAGAAGTTCCACCTTAAGAATCATGATCACCGTCAGAGGCTGGACTAGAAATTTCACCTTCAGAATCATGACCAACGTCAGAGGTTGGACTACCTTTAGAAGTTCCTCCTTTAGAAGGTCAGCCTTTAGAGTCACCAAAATTTTGATCACCTCCAGAAGCTTGTCCTCTAGAACCTACGTCTTCAGAGTTTTCCCTTCCAGAAGCATGATCAGTTTGATCACCTCCAGAAGCTTGTCCTCAAAAACCTACGTCTTCAGAGTTTTCCCTTCCAGAAGCATGATCAGTTTGATCACCTCCAGAAGCTTGTCCTCTAGAACCTATGTCTTTAGAGTTTTCCCTTTCAGAAGCATGATCACCACCAGATTCTGGATCATCATCAGAATTTAGATCAGAATCAGATTCACTATCTGAATCATCCTTAGAGTTTCCAGAAGATTCTTCATCTTCTGACTCTAACTCTTCTTCAGAACCTTCATCATTATCTGACTCATCCTTAGAGTCTTCAGAAGCTTCTTCATCTTCTGACTCTAATTCTTCTTCAGAACCTTCATGTTCTGCCTCATCTTCAAAACCTTCGTGTTCTGACTCATCTTCAGAACCTTCGTGTTCTGACACATCTTCAGAACCTTCATGTTTTGACTCATCTTCAGAACCTTCATGTTCTTACTCATCTTCAGAACCTTCATGTTCTTACTCGTCATTAGAAGCAGAACCCCCTTGAGATTCTAACTCATCTTCTAACTCTGACTCTTCTTCTAAAACTTCAGATTCTGACTCATCTTTAGAATCTACAAATTCATTTTCTGGTTGTTCTTCAGAAGTTTCATCTTCTGACTCTTCTTTAGAAGTTTCAACTTCTGACTCTTCATCACTTTCTGACTCTGACTCATAAAGAGACACTCCTTCAGAATCTTCATCCCCTTCAGATTCATAAAATGATAACCTCACAGGTTCCTCGTCAGATTCATAAGTCATCAATAGCACAAGTTCATCATCTGAATCATCTCTGGCTATTTTTGCTTCTTCTGATTCTCTTTCTTTGTTTGACCTACAATCTCTAGCAAAGTGGCCAAACTGCTTACAGCATTAACATTGAACTTTCCTTTCTGATACTTCTCATCAGAAATAAAAGTTTCGCACGAATCATCACCACGTCTATTCATACGGTCCTTCTTGACAAAAGAAGCTTTGATTCTTCTACTTCCTCTCGAAGTTACGCGTCAGCGCAACTCATGCACTTCTAGACTACTTTGCAGCTCTTTAATCTTAATGGTCTCCAGATCTTTGTTATGTTCAATTGCAACAACAATATAATCAAACTGATGGATAAGTGACGTCAGAACCTTCTCTATGATCACTTGTTCAGAAAAAGTTTCTCCATAAGCCTTCATCTCATTAGTGATCAGAATCACTCTTGAGATATACTCAGAAACCTTCTCACTACTCTTCATGTTGAGATTTTCGTATTACTTTCTCAAGGGCTGAAGCTTCACCTTTTTCACTGATGCGTCACCACCGTAACACCTGACTAGTGTGTCCCACGTCCCTTTGACATAGAATCGCAATCTTCTCAAACACGCCGCTTCACACGCGATGGATGTAGAACAACGCCTTCTGATCCCTCCTCCTTTTATTTCTCTGCACCTCTTTCTCTTCTTCTGTTGCAGCTTCTGCAACTGGAATGTAATCATCGGTGACAAGCTCTAGAACATCTTGAGCTCCAAATAGCACACGCATCTGAATCATCCATATATTCCAGTTTTTGCCATCAAAGACTGGAAGTTTGGTGCTTATGTTGTTGTTTCCGTTCATCTTCTTCCTTGCGCAAATATCCTTAGATATTAACTCACACAGTGTTTTCCAACCCACAAACAGAAAATGATTCTTGTTCTAGTTTCAACGTGAAACCTAGAAACAAAATCAAACACACAAACAACTCACAGTCACTTGTGTTTCCATTAATTCTAAACCGAAAGCTCTAAATACCAATTTGTTTGGGCTCAAGGATGAAAGAGAATAATGATGAAAATAAGAGAGGGGATAAAATAAGGACTAAATTGTATTGAATTGAAAACTAATGAAATACAAGTATCTATTTATACACAACTAAAAGCCCAAAAAGTAATTAATTAAAAACAAATCCTAATCCTAATCTTAAGAAATTAAGATATACGGTACTAACACTAAAATAACAAATACTAAAGTAACTTAATAATAACCAAAAACGCTCTTTCTAATCATGAATTATTCACGACAATTACTTCTCTAAGTATGATTAAATTTAATATTGTAGAAGATTATATTCTATTAAAATTTTGTTAAGGAAAAGTAATAAATTAGTTTTAAAAGACGATTTACTATTGTGATTTTTGTTTTGAGTTTTAAAGTATTTTTTATATTTAATAAGATTTTAAAGAAATTTAAGAAATTTTTTCACATATTAAAATATATAAGAGTGGATAGAAATTAAAAAAAAAAAGTAAAAGATTTAATAAAGTAGGGGTTTTTAGCAGTATATGGCAGTAATGCAACATTTTAGCATCACATGGAAGTAGTGCTAACTGTTAAATTTCCGCTAAAGATAGACATGATGCTATATGCCATACTTTTTAGCTGGCACCGTATGCTCGACACCTATCAATATCACACTGTATGTCAAAAGTGTGAGTCTATCCAATATATTTAATGGAGAGAGAGAGAAATATT
This sequence comes from Vicia sativa, assembly GCA_021764765.1. Taxonomy (NCBI): domain Eukaryota; kingdom Viridiplantae; phylum Streptophyta; class Magnoliopsida; order Fabales; family Fabaceae; genus Vicia; species Vicia sativa. The sequence goes on along the minus strand of CM038793.1, from coordinate 309,689,625 downwards.
ATTACAATGAAAACAGTATTATTATACGGTATGGGACATCCTTTTAGATGTCCAAATAACAATACCGTATTTTATATGGTTTTTCTTTAATTTTATTAATATTTTATTGTCACATCAAAATATGTGCATGTATATATATGGTATCTCGTATAAGTTCTTCTAGTATAACTATAGCATTCCACTTAATTAATTAATAAACATAAATGCTACATGATTGTAATTCGAAATTCACGTGGCTCACATGGCAATATTTTACATTTTAGATAAATCACAAGGGACATAGAAAAATACATTATTCCACATTTTTAGTTGACACCTGACTACAATGATTCGGATAAAGGATTGATATGAAAGAGATATTTAACAATTCTGAAAGCATAGCAGTTAAAGTATTAATAAACATAAATGCTAAATGATTATAATATATAAAGCTACAGATCATGCATAAAACTACAGATTATGTTACTTGACTAATTTTAATTTTTGTTGTTATTTGATAGGTGTTAGATTATCATTCATTTGCATTAAAAATGTGATTAAAATATTATATTAAATGTCACGGGACACAACTAAATTTATTCAAGTAAAAAATATGCATAAATATTACTCACAACTTACATTTGACTACGATTATTATAAGAAAACAATAAGTAATATTTGTAAATTTTACGATCTCATAAATTTTATCACCGATATTCATTAATTTTACGGGTCACTATCGTGACAATAAATTTTTTATTTTATTTTAATCAACAACATATTTATAAATATTTATAATTATTAGTAATATTTATAGTTATTAGACATATTAGATTTATCATGTAGGTAATTTGTTACATATTTTTTAAAATATTTTTAACTATTAATAATTTTATAATAACAATGTATATTTACAACAAATAAGTCATATGAAATTATCTAAAATAGAAATGCATATTTAAGATAAGAATTGAGACGGTTATTTTTTCACTAAACAACCTCTGAACAAAATTAAAAAGCACTTTTACTAAAATAGAAAAATAAAAATACATATGAATATAACAAATACATTTAAAACACACAACATAATACATTAAACATAACATATAAATTACTTAAAATAACAAATACATTTAAAAAATAAAAACACACACCATCAAATTTTATTGAAGAATTTTAAAGTTGATTCCACACCCTCTCCCTCAAGACGTTTGGCTATGAATTGGACCATGAAGTTTTTCGCATCAACCAATGCAATATGGTCCACAATTGTTAGGAGTTGTTTGAATTCATTATCGGACATTGAATTCAAGAATTCAACTTTGGCTTCTTGTGTATGAAGTTGATGAAAAGATATAATTTCTCTGAGTTGCTTCTCAAACACACCCATATCTTTAGGAAAGATAATATCAGGTTGAGATTGGTATGGTAAGTCTTGAAAGTGTTGAAGTTGGTCATTAACAACTGGAATCCTTGCGGCAAGGGATCTCTCCATGTCAATCATCACACCGTCGGAAGATTTAACTTGAATTGTGTTGGCCATGGTTTGTTTTGTTTGAGATAGAGATAAATGAAGTTTTGTTTGAGATAGAGATGTTTGAAATGAGAGGAATGGAGTGAGATGTTTGAAATGAGAGGAATGAAATCTGAGTTATATAGAAGATGGTGGATTGTGGTCCCCACTGTTGGGTTTTTAGTTTTTCTTTTTAATTTAATATTAAAAATAAGGGTGATGTATTTCTAACACTATGGTACAAACAATGTCGAATAAACTGATCTGCACTTATACAAACTATAACACCATAAACTCAAACACTTAATTTATAAAAATATTCGAAATAATTACTCAAATAGGGTGTAACATTTTCTCAATATAAAACAATTTTCTCAAACATCATGTTATAGCCACAATATTAAAATTCAACACATTTTTCAATTTGTCATGTTAATAAAGATATATTCTTCCTATAGTTGGTGTCAAGTAGCATTGCCCTATAATAAACATAAATGCTAAATGATTATAATATATAAAGCTACAGATCATGCATAAAGCTACAAATTATGTTCACTTAGGAATGGTAGGCCTCGAAGTAGTTCCAGTTGAATCCATAAGACCTTTTTCCTTAAGTTGTTGCAAAACCTGCAGTAGTGGGACCAAAGTTGTTGCAAAACCTGCAGTAGTGGGATCAAAGTTGTTGCAAAACCTGCAGTAGTGGGACCAAAAATGATGTTTTCAAACAAATTGTATCCTAGAAATTGTACACTGGTTTAGTTGTCATTCACAGATGGAACTTAATTGTTTTATTATGATGTGTACTGCTGAAAGGTTTCCATCAAGTAGGTCCATAAATTTGAAACTTGGTGCAGGAAAAGTTTATGAAAATTCATTTGAGTGCCACGGTAAAATATGTGGGGTTAAAATTTAAATTTGTAAAAGTGTGTTTCTCTATGTATATTTATTTGATAAACTTATATAATTTAGGTATATAAAAAATGTGGTCATGGAAAAGTGTTTATCTTAAATAAAATCTTTTGGACAACCAGCTGAACAAAACTTTTTTAGAACGGACAATAAAATAAAGTTGTTTCTCTATGTAGTTGTTGGGCAGTAAATTATTTCATCATTTTGGTACACAATACAGGCCATATGTTTATATATAATATTATCATATAGTACAAAACCTACAATGCTATGTTCAATAAAACTGCAATCCTTGTATTGATGCCCATGAAAAGTACTTCTTTTTGAATCTTTGTGAGCTACTATCAAGTACATATTGTTGGGCCAAAAACGCAATAACGTGTGCAAGTCTCTATAATTTTTACTATTCCATAGAACTCATTGAGTGACAGTACTGGTAACATTTTAACCATAGTTCCATCTTAAAGACTTTTAGAGCATATACATTAGGGGTGACTTTTTAAATTTTAAGCCAATTGTGTTACTAAATAAAATAATAAATTTCAAATAGAGTAATTTGAATAAATCATAGGAAACCACTGTAGTTTTGTTGGATTTTTAATTTTTTAAATATGTTTTAATACTTTTTGAACTATATAATGGAATTATTGGGACACAATTTAAAATTTTAAATGAGTGCTATAAATATTTAAATTTTTAGGTATTTCTTATTCTTTAAATGAGTGCTATAAGTTTATTATCCAAAGAATTTCATGCTATGGAAATTTTACTTATAATATTTCTAATATATTATAGTATGTTTTATTACTCTTATCAGAGGACTCGTTATATATATATATATATATATATATATATATATATATATATATATATATATATATATATATATATATATATATATATATGTATTCTTTAGGTGGAATCAATTTGCAATTTACAATTGTCATTTCAGTTTTTTTTGGGCATTCATTTTGTATTAGATTACAACATCTTTACCCTTTGGTAATGAATAAATACTTATCTTACTCTACTGTAATATTGCGTACATTATATCTCACGACTAATATATTATGTGCACAACATACTATCTCACATTTTTCTCCTATATTATCTATCCTTACAATTCTATATTTTTTCATTAATTTTACTAAGGTGACAAGTCAATTAATTTTACTACCGAGGCAGTTAATGTAGGTTGTTGTTGCTTATGATTATTAGTATTTAAAATGTAGAATATTTGTGAGTTGCATAGTATTCATTTATTAATTTAATACAACTTGACAAGTCAATTGTATGAAGATTAGCAGTGTCATATTTTTTCTTTTAAGTGAAATAAATTCAGTTAGAAGACTTTCCTTTATATGTTTTGTTCTTACATGTTCCTATGTGGTCATACATTTTGATCTTTTACTATATTGCAAAAAAAGATTCACTAATTTTATTGCTCTTGCCTAAATAATTGCATTCAATCTTTTATGTATACATTTTGATCTTTTACTATATTGCAAAAAAAGATTCACTAATTTTATTGCTCTTGCCTAAATAATTGCATCTAAACTCAACTCTTCATTGACCTAAAGAAATAAAAAGAAGTTTTTAGTTTGGTTTAACACATTATAACATTTCTATAGAAAATAAATGTGCTTCTATATACATAAATTTGAAATGCGTACCAGTCTCTTATGGATTTGTTGGAATGCCTGGCAAAATTTCTCAGCTTCTTGTGTACCAACCTGTAGAAACATTAGAACGAATGAGACTCGCTCATTCTAAGTCTTCTTGACAACAATGACAGGTAAATGACATAAATCTTTGTAACATCACGATGACAGTTATAACACGATATGTGTAATAACACACCCTTGTCCAAAACACACACACACACACTCACTTCTCTCTGATAATGTGTGCAATGTGCGTAACAATCTAGATTTAATTATAGCCCTCACAAAGAGAAAAAGAAAATGTAGACAAGTAAAGAATGTTCATATACATAAAAATGATAAAAACTGAAATGCTTCTCTACTATAACAACAAAAGATTCTCCTCTAATTACATTAGAATGCTTATCCTCTATCTTTACAAAACCTTCTACATAAAGCTACATCATGTAATGAAACTTTTAACTGAGCACACAAACCAAGTCTACTAGGTCACCGGTTCCAAAGGAAGGAGGCATAGATTTTCCAATAAGTGTGTCTATATTTCATGATCCAAAACGAATTCTACTCTCATGAACTGACTTCTTTACCATATTCGCTCACAAAAATGTGAGAACCCTTGCTTATTTTTCAATGCATTCAGACGGCGATGCAGCGGCCCTTGCTCTTTTGACAATGTACTTAAGCCATACAGCGTGCTGCCCGATTATGGGCAACGATTTAGCATTCACATTATTTTGTAGTTGATCCATGTCATAGAGATTCGACAAAGTTTTACATTAGCTGTCAACTGCCTAACACTACTCTTTCCTTTTATCCAGGCTTGGGACTGGCTATGCATAGAAAAGCTAACATAGGAAGGATTTTTATTGACATGCCATATAGGACAAAATAATTTATGAAAAATTCTCAAACAATCCTTTAAGGCATTGTTCAAGGAGTCAAAAGAGGTATCTTTTGAATAAAAAAACAATGTATTTATTACTTTGACAAGTTTTTTATGGGTTCCTTAAACAATGCCCGACTCTTGTTAGCATGACCACTTTTTATATGCGGAAAGACATAGTATGTGTTTCATCATCCAAGAAAACGATAACTAGATAATGTAAAAATGAAAATCAAAGTAATTCAAACTGGGTTTGAAAGTGTCGTTGGAGAAAAGAAACCTTTAATATTGAATATGAAGAGAATTTAGCATCGCAATTAGTTTCGATTAAAATTTCATATTAATCATCTTCAAACTTTTAAGGTTAAAGCCCATAATTTATAGTTTTCTTGTAGAGATTGAAAAGTAAAGAAGTAAACCAGTAAACAAGGGTGCAAACGAACTTCAATGAACATGTTCACTTTCCCTTTTAATAATTTAAGCAATGAGGATAGTTCTAGTACATAAATCATTATGCATGTCGAGTAAGCAGATGAATTCAAAATACCTTTTTAGCAGCCTCTGATTTTAGCTTGCTCCAAAATGAATCTGTTTGTTTGAAGAATGCACATAACAAAACATTAATTAAGACACAATCCAGTTGATTATTGAAACAAAATTAACCGTATTGCTCAGAAACACATGAATTTTGATGTACTTTGCCGAATATCTAAGATGATCAAAACGTTCCAAATATATTAGACTAAACAAATGTGTCAAACAATAAAGGTTATATGTGATACCGTGTTTGTTGATTCCTTGAATCTCAAAATCTTTATCCTTTTCATTCCATGCATCATGCCATTCAGTTAGCTGCAGTTATATGTTTGTTAAACAACATTATATGTTTCCACAAACATCAATTCATTCAGCGGTTTCAGGATTACTACCTCTTCCTTTGCTGATTGAGATCCAGACGCAGATGCTAATTGTTTGGATGATGATTCTTCTTCCTGAAAGTTATCGGTTGTTCGTTAGGTGCTTGGGCATATTCTCAAACATAGAATCGTGTGGAGTATTTGAAGCTAAAAAACCAAAATTTGGACTTTGCTTTAAATAGTTTCTAACTATGTTGTGGGAAACAGGACTTCAGATTCATAAATTAAAATATATGCAAACCTTCACCGATGTAACTGTATTTAAGGTAGAAAAATCGTAGAAAATGATAATGTCTCCCATCATATTACATATGCAAATGGAAAAGAAAAAACATGGGAAATCATTCCAATATCTTTCTTAAATGAAAATCAAAGCAAAATGAGATGATATTCTATCTATTCTGAAAACTCCCTAGACAAATCCTAGCATTCATAAAACAATCCCTGCATACTCCAAACTCAGTACAAAGAATGAGGCACAGCCTAAAAACAAAAAGACATTATTTTACTAGGTCTAATGGCAGTTGCCTGCACACCGTCCTAGCACGCGCCAATCATCGACCCACATAGAACATTCATTTCATATAGATCCGCTGTCAATGGTTATCAAAATCACGATTTAAATCTTAAAATCTTGCGATTTTACGATCTCACTCCCCTCGAACGATCTAAATCTTAAGTAGAATCGTGTGTTGTAGTCAAATTGTGAAAAGAAATGGTAAAACTATTGATTATGTGCGATTGGACAGTTCCGACCACGACTGGCCATCTTCCGGCCACCACTATTACAGGTCGGGAAGGATGACAGGATACAAAGGCTCAACAATTTCGGTCCAACGGCTTCCATTTTCCTACGGATAAACTTGCCTACGAAAATATCATGTAGAAATAATTCAAATATGTAGTATTATTTTCCATTTTAGTAGTATCTTACGATTTTTGTTACGATCTTATGTTCTACGATCTTGCTACCCCCTCTCGATCTTACAACTATAATTGAGTAGAATCTACCGGTCTTAGTTACAATTTTATGTTTTACGATCTTACTATCCCATCCCGATCTTATGCAAGATCCCTATTTTGACAACCTCAACCCCCAAATGAAACAAATAATTATAAATTGATTCAATGCCTACCTCCCAATCGAGTTATCCTCACTGCTCATAATAGAGACCCCAGCTTATCAATGACACTAACACTAATTTGTAGATGTTCTGGCCTTCTGGTCCATTTGCACGGCCCACGATGCCATTTTCCCGACCCACGATGGAAGTCCCAACAACAAGCATCACACGGAAAGATGTGCGGATAAGGTAGGACCTCACCCCAGCCGAAGACAGGGAATTCCAGCCTCGAGAGAATCTCCCACTGTCAGATCTTATCGAAAGCAACCCACATGAGGCACTATATCCCACCAGGACGGTTTTAAACGCCTGCACTATATAAAGTCCAACATGTGTCATTTCAGGTATTCTCTCATTCCTACACTCATACAACTTTCTCACTCATTCACGGACTTGGACATTGGGGTGCTAACCTTGCAGGTCCACCCCTACTCAGCCGTACCAGAAACTCACTACACCGCACAGGAACTTCGTTCCACTTGATCTAAAATAATTTGAGCAAATCGAAGTTATTGAATGTAACCACATGTGTGTATCATGTATGCATCAAACACCCAACACACACACATTCAGTTAGACGAATCGGTGCTACATGATCAGCAACTTCAATACCTAGTTCTAGTTGAAACTGACAACACTATTTCACAATTTATTTTGCATCAACAATTAACAGCTGAATTCCCCTTCTTAATATCAAATAAACCTAATTCATCTCTGGACCTAGTTAAGATCTCAATCTCATACTCTCTCTCTCCTCTAAGTTTTCTGTAAAATATCCTGAAAACCCAAAACTATCTTAAAACAAGTATAAACAAACATGTAATTGGGTATCACAAAAGCACCATGTAAACCACAAAATTGACAACATGGGCATCTTAAAGATCGAAGCTTTAAACAACAGGGAAGTAAGATTTGTGATATTGAGTAACAAAAATTAAAAATCAAGGAGAATCCATAAGTTTCTAAACCCTAAAAACACAAACACTAGAGATAGAGAGAAGTACAGAATAATCGCGTGAACGAACAGAAGGGAAGAGCTGAAGAAGGCGTTGAAATTCAGCTTCATTCATGGTTGACTGATAGAAGTTTGAGTTTATGAATGTGAACTTTGATGATGGAAAAGACTTCACTGACACACAACCTTCGGAAAACGAAGCACACCGCACCGCACACACAAACTATTCTACCATTCTCTAACTTTTCTTTTGTTTCGCACATTCTCTAATTATTACCCAACTTTTTATTATAAGAAAATATATAAAATTTAAATTTATTAAACAATTTATGTATTTGTACTATATATTAATTATTTAAAAATATGTGTTTGATGTGTGAAAGAGATTTTTAATAATGTGAAGTTCAATATTTTGAAGGTATCTTGAAGTTGATAGTGGTATTTTTGACGAGATCTTAGAAGGTCAAAAGATCGATTTGGGATTGGTTGATTGATTTGTGTTAATCAATTGAGGTAAAGGTGGTGATTTCATAATAGAGTGGTGTGATAAGATTCAGAGACGGAGTTTGTGTGACAAATGTGCCTGAACTTAAGAAAAACATTCTCGAGTAATGTCACATAAGTAGTTTGAGTATTCATCTTGGCGTTACTAAGACGTGTCAAGACTTGAAGAAGATGTTTTAGAGGCCAGGAATGAAGAGGAAAGTAGATTAGTTTGTTTATGTTGTTTGACTTGTCAGAAGTCAAAGATTGAGAAAATGAAAAGGTGTGAATGGAATAAACTACAAGCATCATTCACCTACACTTGACTCTATTCCTCCATTATTGTCATCTGCAACAAAGGGGTTGAATTAAACAGATGATACAACCCAATGAAAGGCGTATGAATCATGAGAAAAAATTACTAATTGAACAAAGAATATAATTTCTCATTACACCTTTGTATAATGGGGTGTATCTCCAAAAATCACAAAATAACCTTAGGTGAATTCGGAGATACATCTCTGACGCACTAAATATTATTTTTTGCATAAATTTAGTTCAAAGACCCATATTTGAATAAACTCAAGGTTAATTCACAAATACATCTCCGAAGACACCTTTCGCCCTTAGTAAATCAAATAGTCACCCCATTTCTTAAGAAAAATAGTTCGGAGATGTATATTCAAACTATTTGTGTAGTAAATTCTGAGAAACATCTCTGAATTATGGCAATTATGTTTTTTCCAGAAACAGTTTATTGAGATTGTGGTGTTTTCAATCCAAACTAATTTTAATTCAATTAACATTGTCGTTATTTGTTTCAACAATTGATAAAAAGAATGTTATAGAACCAAGTAATATGTTATAATATCATAAAAAATATAATAGTACAATAATTGTTTTCCAAGTCGATGAAAAATAAACAAAAAACAATCAAAAACATAGTCTACTAAGTACGCATAATCCTAACACTCAAACGCATCCTTAGCCTATGGTAACCAAAGACATTTTGTGACTCAGTAAGAACGGGGCATGATAGGGCAACCACTTCATCGCCACTTCTATCGAACAACTCAGACTCAATGCCCTTTCCTATCATTCGTATAATGGTCTGACAAATCGGTAACACATCAATGATATGGTCATCCATGGTCTGTTCATTCTCTAAGATCTCCTCGTGAGCAGACCTAGGTGGACGTTCATGACATGTAAGGGTGTGACAACTTGTAGAACCATGTCATGTAACCATCCACGTTATACCATTGTTCTGTAGCTTCATGACTCTGATACTCCACTAGTACCAGAAGACTCTCACAATATTCCAGAATGTCATCCAGTTGTTTGTGGATAATGCTCACAAGAGCAGTCTGGAGACGGGACCTTAGAATGATCTACATGTATCCAAACGGTTGCACACCCCGCTTAGGAAGATACATGCACATGATATTGGTCTCACATGTTAGCTGTGACACCCCAAATTAATCCAAATATTAGATAATTAAAATTTTAATTATTTATTTAATTAAAGGCTTGATTATTTATATTTTTGGATTTAATTAGATTATTTAAAGAAAAGAAGAGTTAGGTGATGTGAAGATTAATTAGAGGGTGTGAGGAGTAAATTACTCTACTCTTACTAATTACTAATTATTGTATTTATTGGAATAATAAAAGGAATATTAAAAGGAAAAGAAGAAAAAAGAAGGTTATTTGGAATATTCATCATACGTGAGATTGAAGAAGAGAAGAGAAAAGAGGGAAAAGCCAACGCTGGGAAAGTCAAAGATCATCGCGAGGTAAGGGGTGATTTCATTCGATTTTAATGCCTTATGGGTTTTGGGAATCAATTGAATGATTGGGTATGTTAGGAAATTTGATTTAGGTAATCCTAGGTTTGTAGGATTCATCCTTATTTGTGTCGGATTATAGGATTTGAAACCGTTAGTGTGTCAAACAACTAATAAGAACGATGAAATAACGATGTATGATGTTGAATTGTCGTATAATGGTTGCATTTTGGTGTTTCTAATTTACAATTCGTATGGGAAAGATTGGGAATGATTTGGAATGCACAATGCTGTCAAAAATAGCGCTTTTGATTCGTCGGGAACCACTTGGGAGGAACTTCTCGCTCAAAACTTTCAAAATTGCGCATTTTTGTACGTGGGAACTGGTTCCCAGAATGGAGGAACCGGGTTCCTCATACAAATTTCCAAGAGCGTGACTTTTTGAAAAGGTGGGAACCGGGTTCTCCCAGGGAGGAACCGGGCTCCACGGTGTTGGTTTTCAAAACACTTAAAACTTTAAAATTCATATTTCCTAAACCGTAACTCGATTCGAAAGTTAAAGATTTTAAATTAAAAGTACTATCTTATAAAAAGAGAAAAATATTATTTTATGGACATTATTTTAAAAAGAGTCGAACTCCCAATTTTTGAAAAGTTGATAGTTTAAGGACAATGAGGAATGGGATGTGGATTGCCTGATTTAATGAATGAGGAATAATGCTTACAAGGTTGTGTTTGATTTTCATTATGATTGAATGTAATACTTTGGTGATTGTCATTATGTGAATTATGTTGAGATTCATAATCTGTGAACTAATGTTGCATGCTTTTATGATGCATGCATAAGCATTGTTTATGGTTCATTCCCATTGTGCGGAAGTGAACTTGCAAAGCCAATAAACTTACTAGGATTCAGAGGTAGTGAGGCTAGATTCTTGACCTAGTGGTTATGGGAGAATCATGGATTAAGATTCTTGACCCAGTAGTTACGGGCGAATCATGAATTGCCGCTGTTTTCCGAGTGTGATGGAACAGTGGGTGAACTCGGTTCACGTTTGGTACCACATGCATAGAGTCTGCATTGCATATGGGGTTGTAACATGCTAGGATGGTTTCCAGTGTTACAATTTCCATTGATTGTTTATTTGCATAATGGATTGCGTGCAATGTCTTATGAACTGAACTGTGATCGTGTATTTGGATAATGGACTAACGTATCAAATTATTCAGTTGTATTTAAAAATGTAGAATGCATTTTATATTGATTAGAAATCTCACCCTTACTTTAATGATTTCAGATTTGAAGTGAATAGCTGCTTGGAATCGGTGAGGATAACTTCTAGAGTTGAGTCATTTAGTTGATCTGCGTGTTAGTGTCGTGCTCTGGTAGATGTAACACTGGGGAAACGCTTGATCTGAAATTCTTTATGGATATTAAATAATGGTTTGGTTCATGTTTCGATTTATGTCTTGGAATAATTATGAATGATGTATTCAGGATTTGTTATGTTTCATTTCCGCTGTTAAACATAACCTTAAGTCTGTTTTATTTAATGATTTTTCTTCAGTGAAAGCATGACAACTGCTTGGTTCTAATTTGAATTATATTTAAAAATTGTGACGCCTCTTGATATGTGATTAAAACTCTGATTAATATTTATAAATCGTGGGTAATTAGAAGGGGTGTTACATTAGCCATGCATAGTATAAGGAAATATGGTTGAATGGAATAATGTCTTGATGAATAATGTATGGCATCTAGACGACGACATCATGTTGTATCCGATCGATGTACACACGGAACGACACCATAACATTATTCCCTCTAATAGGGACAAACTGAAAAGCAAATAGGAAATTCTCAGTATACAATAGGTCACGTTGAAACCTGTGAATTTCGTAATAACGAGTAACAATTCATCCCTAAAATTTATAAGAAAAAAGTATTAGTAACAAGGGTGAAAAAAGTGGTTTAACTTAATAGTGGAATTTGGAAATTAATGTAAGCACGGTGCATGAGTCTGTCATTTACTTTGTCGTCCAATTAGAACCTTCGTTCAGATTGGAGTACATGTATACCAAGCATGCGGCCCATCGGTTCCCTTTGTGAATGACCTTCAAATCGATGAAATACTTGAGGACCACCACATCCACAGAGATTACACTTTTGTCCACAAACATAGATATGTCAACCAAGAACATGAAGAAACATCTCAAGATACACTCCTTATGATAGTCAACCCAAAGATCATATGCATTCGGATGTTAGGCTATCTCCAAGTTATCGTCATACAACTTCGCCTACAAAGAAAACTTAGCATCTTTACCCCTGGTGCTTTTGCACTACTCAAAGGCTTCCGCATGGTCAGCTCCCAAATAAGCCAACATCATATCCACTGCTTCATCTATGTTAATATTATTATGATCAAGCAACCTTCCTTTGATGGAAAGGTGTAGGAGGAAAGTTGTTACATCATCTAATGTAATAGTCATCTCGCCAATAGGAAAGTGGAAAGGTGATGTTTCACTATGTCATCTCTCAAGAAATGCAATATGTATGTCATGGATGATGATGTTGTATCCAAAAGCACAAAGACCTGCAAGACCAAATTTCTAGAGTGCACTTTTGAACCACTCATCCGGAGGCACATAAAGACTGTGAATCTTTATTGCATGGTTCACATATGTCAAATAGTCATGTTCTTCTTGAAAATAAAATATAACACTCTCAGTCGAGTTGAACTTGGTTAAAATATAAAAAAATAGAACCCGTTAAAAAATAAATCCCTCTTCGTCCCATATATGTGGAGCCGCATGATCTCCAAAGTATATCAATAATGAAGTATATGTGGTCCCTTCTAGAAAAGGGTCTACAAACGGGACATCCTCGAATCGACATCGGTAATGAAGAATTGTCATCATGATGCGCACAATTTTGAGATCCCGACCCTGTGATAGTTTACTCCTAGAGGTCGGATCCTTCATGTCAGTGAGCTGACTCAATTAGGGTGGACCATCCGAGTCTCAACATTTTGTTGTTTTCAACCATTTTCCTTGGAAAAAACATAAGAGATTAGTGCATTGGGTAAGAAAGAGTTCAGAGATGTGTCTTCAAACACCTTAATAATACATTTCGGATATACATCTCTGAAAAAATGTGTGTTTCAGCTTTCATGGTAAAGATATTTCTGCAATTGCCCTAGCCAACCAAAACGCATCCAAATCATGCAAATGATAGAAATAAATCCTGCATATAATCTATTTCATATTTAATGTTATCTAATGCATTAAAACTAACTTATTTGAGCTAATACATTAATCAAAAATCAAAATAAGCTAAATGAGAAACTTACTTAAAAACGTGTTGATGATGGTGTAAAGTGATCTGGTGTTGAATGCAATAGTTAGAGGGAATTAAGAATAGCAAGATACAAGTAAAATATTGCTTCCAAACTTGACCTTGAGTGGGAAATGAAAATGGGTAGAGGGATGCAGAGAGAAATATTTTGTTTCTGAAAAAATGAAGAAGGAGAAGAGAGAGAGAGAGAGAGAGAGAGAGAGAGAGAGAGAGAGAGAGAGAGAGATTTAAATACCTACTTCGAAGATGCATCTCCGAACTGTTTTTTTTATTGAAAAAAATATATTCAAAGATGTATCTCCAAACACACCCTAAAATCCCTTCGTATATACATCTTCGAATTTTTCTTCACCTCAAATAAAGAATTGATGTGTCCGAAGATATATCTTCAAAAATATAGGGCATTATAGAAATTTCGCACAGGACATGTGAGAAGGTGTAAGGGTGCGATGAGAAATTTCCAAAAAGAAAAAGGAATGTAACTTTAAAGATTATCAAGATGGATCATGTGGCTTTGAAAGAATTGATGATCGTCTTGAATATGGATATAACAAGAAGGGAAGATCATCATGATCAAATTAAGATGAGTTTTTCCTCCATTAAATATATGAATGTGTAAAACCTCACATGCGGTAGTTTAAGATTTTGAAGAATGATATGATGAATGCATGCTTAGGATTTAGGATCGCTTGAGGTATTAAGATGTGAAATTTCTATGTTAATTACTGATATGAACATGACCTATGATATGAAATACTTGGTAAGATTGTCGTGTCTCGAAGATTTTGTCTAATTGCTAATGTATTTGTCGTTATTGTAAAAAAAAATTGACCCACATTTATATATTTACGTTGATGTATTCAGGACTAATTATTTAAGTCATTATTTGGTCCACTATGGTACGAGACACACCTTTGAAAATCTCAAAATATTACATTATAAAAATCATAGGGGGCCCTTTATCTTGTGTCTCTCTTCCTTCATAAATTCTTAAAGAGTTAATCCCAAACAGCATTCTGTTACATTTTAGGAAAGTTAATAAAAGGTTAAACACTTCCAATTAGGTTATGTAATTCCAGAAAATTTATGCTAAAGTTCCATTCAATCTTTTCAGTAACCTAATGTCTACACTCTAAACATGTCATTAATATGAATAAAGTAACCTGTTTACAAGCTGACATTACACCAAACTCATATCAACAAACACCGGGTATAACCTAAGAGCTACTTCTAAACCCTCGCCTATTTCTTTAAAGCTGCACCACTTTGTAAATACATTTTTTCCCTTGCGTCCGGATGAGATAATTAGGAAATTGGCATTTTTTGTTGTACAAATGGTAAATCCAGATGGAAACGGTTTTAAGAATTATGAGATGGAAAAAGAAGCTCTCATAATTTAACAGTTTATCCAAGTAACTGAATTATAGCTTGTAATACCATCTATCGTTTCCAGTCTTGAAGAATATTTATGCACATTCTTAATAATGATTTTGCCCCTTCATTCTTCTCTATCTCATACTGATGAAGGAGTTCTTCTTTGAACTCTTCATTAATTGCAATAACTGGAAACACGGCCACAGAGAGTTTCATGATTTCCAGAAGGCATTCCGAGGCAGAAACATGAACCTGATTTCTGCATATGAAACACAAGATGAAATAAAAATATGATTATTGACGGCTAATTAGAGTACTGAAACAATTACCAATAGCTAAAGATTAAAGTAATCATAATTAAAGTAATCAATCTATAAATGGAAGTATTGCTCTTATTATGACAAATGACAGAATTAATGGACAATTGCAAAAAGTGTTCAAGTAAACAAGATTGTAACGTACCTGAGCAATTTTTATTGTGCTTATGCAATGTAGAACCTTTGGGGATATAGAATGAAACATCTGATTTAAAATAAACTGATATTAGATCAATCAAGAATTGGAGTTATTAGAAATCCAACTGAAACTGAACCCTATTTTTACCTCCTGAACAAGGGAAGTTACACTGGCATGTTCATCACTTCCCTGGGAGTCCTTTATGACATTGTGGAGCCTTGAACAAAGTTCTTTGATGGATAAAAATGCGGTAGTTTTGACTGCACAGAAATTAATGTATTATTCTAGTGTTAAAAAAATGATGGCAGGTCACTGAAACAAAATATGAAGGATTGAGAATACCTGTCCATTTATATTCAGGTAATAGGAATACAGCATAGATGTGCATTAGGTCCTTTTGCTTTTGAAGAATATCATTTATATGTGCCACGTGGATGCAAGAGGTCAAACAATCTATAATTTTGTTATGTGGAATAGAAGTCTCTTCAACACTGTCCAACTCTGCAAAAAAGATATGTCAAATTGCCTGATGCTAAAAGTTTGTTATGAGAATCATAATACGAATCATCAGGTTGCTGGTATCAAAGAAAAAGTGTGCCTGCCAGAACAACATGATAACAAGGAAGGCTATATACTAAGAACCAATCAGAATAATGAGGCGTTTAAAAGAACTTTTGAGCTTATTTTATAACATAAGCACTTATTTAAAAGTACGAAAATTGGTACGTATAAAATTAGCTAATGATATACTCATAAGCGGTTTTCAGCTTCTAAAACAAGTGCTGGAAAATATGAGACTTGGAATGTTGTATAGAAGATGAAAGACAAAAAACTGAAATCCAAATGAATGTACAGTGAGATTCGATGGCAAAAGTGAATACAATTAGAGTTATCCACTTTTGGGAACACTTTGACTGAGACCAGTTTGACATTATAAATGTTTCTGTGCATGGAGACATCAACAAGGAGGTATATCTGGAAATCTCGCCAGGATGTGACTCCATAACAGAGTGAATAAGATATGCATATTAAAGAACGCCTTATATTGATTCAAGCAGTGTACTCTTGTGGTTGGTTTGGGCGGTTCACTTGAGCAATGGTATCCTTGGAAATTGGGATACAATGAGACCCAAAAGGTGACCATACTCTTTGCATAAAACATTTTTAGGAATGAAAACTCAGACTACTAGTCTACGTAGATGAGATTGACTGGGAAAAAAACTAATCATCACCTACAATGTATATATCATCTATGTAGGATAGAAGCTGTCTACTCCATACAAGGTGCTAAGAGCCACATCGGATAATATATGGCATGAGTATGTCTTTATAAGTGGGAACAATTCTCACCCTACAAGCCGATTTTGTAGGGATGAGTTTGGCCTAAAACCACAAATCTTATCAACAAGGCATTGATATCTCCAAAAGGAAATATGTCCTTGAGGACATCTCATAGAATTGGGAGTGATCATGAGCGCCCAAAAGTAGACTTTCCTATAATGTTAGCACCCACTGCCCTTGATCATCGTTACAAAATAATACTCACTTTTTTCTGCTCTTTCCAAACCATCAGTGGCAGCAATCTAAACCAATTTAGTACGAGAAGATTCAACTCACCCACCACATTAGCCATACACTACCTCATACAAGGAACAATTTTGTTGCAACATAGAAATAAAGATATAGAATTCGCCATAACCTGCTTTAGCACCATCACTGACCGATGGTGACTTTTGGGGCTGTGACTTGAATAGGTCAAACAACATGGGAAAAACCATATTCAACAAATCTGGATTGCCAAAGGCTTTGATAACCTGAAATCATGCGTGAAAAATGATTAAGCGTCTAAATATTTAAATTGAGGAAATATATGAAAAATGGATGAAAATTTACAATAGTTATATCATGATTCAAGGAATGTATAGAGATTATTGACAATTTTATGGTTTTTGTTTATAAAGAAGGTAAACATAAAATAGTTATCCTCTTCTGTTCTTCACAAATTTTCTCCTCTCCCACAAACCCGACAAACTCAACAAGTTAAACTGGAAATGAACATTTGATTCTTAAGTTTGCTATGGTAGATAAATCTATCAATAAATTAATAAATGTGGAATAATCAATACATAATCAAAATGATTCTGTTTGTACAGCCCATTAGGTTTAGGATTAATGTAATTAGTTAGCTTTTATTTCCTGCCTTTTCTATAATTAGAATTAGCTTTTATGGGAAATTAATTCCCCCGATTCTTAGGGCAGATTTCTCTTTCAAATACTGTCTCCTGTATTCTATAAATACAATGTATGTAATTCTCTTAAAACAAAAAAGGAAATATAAAATATATTCCTACATGGTATCAGAGCACGATCCGAACCATCCCTAACCTAGTGCCGCCAAACTATGGAGGATCCCAAAGTTGATGAATTGCTCAAAGTGGAGACTGGATCATTTCCAACCAGTTCACACGAAGGGCTCACTCACCTCATCACAGGCCATAAATTAAATGGTCAAAACTATACCCAATGGGTAAGGTCAGCCAAGATCTTCCTCGAAGGAAAAGGAAGGAAGGCTACACCACGAGATTCTAAATGTCCCGAGAGCGGAGACAAAACTTTCGAAATGGAAACTTGAGAAGTAATGTCATGGTCTCAATACCATGACAAATGAAATTGGTGAAAATTTCATGTTCTATGATACCAAAAGAAATATGGGATGCAGAAAGGAAACATACTCAAATGTTGAAAATACATCCATCATATTTGAGATAAAAAGCATTCTTCATAACCTTCGACAGGAGAATCTTCATTACCGAGTATTTTAACATACTTAACAAACACCGCAGAACTCGACATATATGAAGAGGTTACATGGTGTTGCATGAAGATCAAAAGAAGTATAAGGAACTGGTGGAAAAGATAGGATTTACAAATTCCTACCGACTAAACAAGAATCTAGATGAAGTTCATGGAAGGATTCTTGAACTAAACCACTTCTCAAAATTCGAGAAGCCTTTTCGTATGAGAAGGGAAGAAAGCAGGAGGAAAATCATGTTGGGGACACCTAACTCGGCCCATACAATGAGAGCTCGCAATGGCAGAAGAGGAATCGGCCACCACAAAAGAAAACCCGCCGTGCGATCACCGCAAGAGACCAGCCACACAAAAGAAACTTGTTGGATCATACATGGAAAACCTTCAGGCAAAATTGTTCAAAGGCAAGGAAGGCGAGGTAACACAGATGTAATAATCAAGAAAGTGAGGTATACCCTAACTCATCTCTTTTAGCAAAGAACAAATGGAGGCTCTTCAAAACTCTTTCAAGAAACCATGTTAATCGCAGAAAAAGTGGTATCAGTAGTGGCTCAAAGAGGTAATTACTTACATGCTCTAAACACTAGTAAGGAAAAAGAATCATGGATTGTTGACTCGGGGCTTGATCACATGACCGAGATTTTACTTTGTTTAATAGTTATTCTCCATGTCTCGTAACTATAATGTTCGAATAGTGATGGTACACTTTCTAAGGTCATGGGTAAAGGATCAATTATCATTTCACCAAATATTACACTTCACTTTGTTTTGTACGTTTAAACCGGATTGTAACTTTTGTCTATTAGCAAGATTACAAGAGATTTGAAATGTGTTACTAATTTCTTCCCTAACTTGTGTGAATTTGATTTTGGAGTCGGGAAGACGATTGGCAATGTCAAGAGTGTCGGACTCTACCTCCTTCAAGTGGAAAATCAAGAAAACTCAAGAATAATTATCGTGTTGCACCGCAGCTTCAAATGATAATAATCCGTAATGATGTGGCACTATAGATTAGGCCACCCAAATTTCACATACTTGGAAAAGATGTATCCTCTTTATTCAATAAAAACAAGGAACATTTTCAATGTGAAATTTGCCAATTGTCAAAACATACCCGAAACCATTACTCACCCCAATCCTATAAACCGTCCAAACCTTTTTCATTAATTCATAGTGATGTATGGGGACCATCACGAGTCCACAACATTACAGGCTCGAGATAGTTTGTCACCTTTATTGATGATCACACGCGTGTTACCTCGGTGTTTCTAATGAAGGAAAAATCAGGAGTAGGGAGAATATTTTAAATTTATCATAAGATGATACAAACACAATTCCAAAGCAATATTCAGATACTTAGAACTGACAATGGTCGTGAGTATTACAACCTTGCTCTAAATTCCTATCTTCAAAAGGTTGGAATTGTTCACCAAAGCTCATGTGGACACTCCCAAACAAAATGGAGTAGCAGAAAGAAAGAATAGACACCTTTTGAAGTGACTAGATCAATCATGTTGGCCACAAATGTCCCACAACACTTTTGGGAGAAGTCATCCTTTCAAAGAACTCACCTTATAAATCGAACACCCTCGTATCCTTAACTTTAAGACCCCACTCTCCACACTTCAAAACCTATTTCCAACCAAAGAAAATTTTTCCTCCATTCCATTAAAAATATTTGGATGCTCAACTTTTGTCCATAACCTCAACCCTCACCGAAGCAAATTAGATCCAAAATCCATCAAATGCATTTTTTTAGGTTACTCTCCGCACCAAAAGGGATATAGGTGTTACTCTCCCCATACCAAAAATTTTTACCACACGATGGATGTAACCTTCTTTGAAAATCAGCCCTATTACACCAAAACTGGTATTCAGGGGGAGCAATCATACATCGAAAATTCAAAATACCAACTTTTGCCTTTTGAACCTCTTGAACTTATCGAACATGACAAAATCTTGCCAAACCAAACCGGTAACACTCAATCAGCCGAACCTATGCCTAAATCAGTTGAAAAATCAACAAACCAAACCTCTAACATTCAGCCGAGTGAAAGGACAACAGAAGCTGTGACGGAAACAAGACCACTTATAGTCTCAACCACATCTCAAGATAATTGTGATCCAAAGACAGCTGGAAGGGTCTTTGTTATAAAAAGAAGAGGAAGGAATTAGAGTCAAGTACATACGACGAAGGCCATGAGTCGACTGCACTCTAGAAAATGAAGTTCCGTAATATTCTTCCTAACTCTGAACATGTTGATATAAATACAACAGATATTGATATTCTTATTGCTATGAGAAAAGGGGTTAGAACTTGCACTAAACACCCTATTGAAAATTATATCTCCTATGGAAAACTATCAGAAAGTTACAGGTCCTTTGTAGCAGTTGTTGACAACATAGAAATTCCAAATAATATTCAAGAAGCATTGCAGAACCTGAATGGGCAGCAACTCTAACTGAAGAAGTTCAAGCACTTGTAAGAAATGGCACATGGGAGATCACTGCTATACCAGAAGGGAAGAAAGCAGGAGGATGCAAGTGGATATTTTCAATTAAGCACAATGATGGGAGTATAAACAGTACAAAGCTCGGTTGGTTGCTAAGGGTTCACACAATCATATGGGGTGGATTATGAGGAAACTTTTGCACTTGTTGCGAAGCTCAATTCGTCCGGTTCTACTATCTCGGCAGAAATCTAGATTGCCCCTACACCAACTAGACATAAAGAATGCATTTCTAAATGGGAGTTACAAGAAGAGGTATACATGCAAATTCACGGACTTAAATCACCGAACCTCCAACATGGTGTGTCGACTTGAAAATCTCTATATGGCCTCAAACAATCACCGAGGCGTGGTTTGACAGAACAAAAGTTGTCAAGCAAGATGGTTTTGTTCAATGTCAAATATACTATGTTTGTCAAGCACTCTTTAGATGGGAAGATAGCTTTGTTTATTGTCTATGTTGATGACATCGTAATTACGGGAGATGATGATAAACAAGTCAACCAGTTAAAAAAACTTCTAGCCAAAGAATTTGAAGTCAAAGACTTGGGACAACTCAAGTATTTTCTAGGGATGGAAATTGCACGAACAAAGAACGGTATTTCAGTTTCTCAAAGGAAGTACACTCTGGATTTGCTTCAAGAAACATGTATGCTTGGATGCAAAGCTGCCAATACTCCCATAGAACAAGTAAAAAGGAGTGAAGATGAAAATGTACCGGCTAATAAAGATAGATATCAAAGTCTAGTTGGAAAACTAATCTATCTAACTCACACCGACCGACATTGTTTTTGTAAAGCTTGGCTAGTCGTTATATGTCAAATCCAACCGAAACGACATGAAAAATGTGAACAAAATTCTCAAGTATCTGAAAGGTACACCGGCCGAGGACTTTATTTTCAAAAGAACTCGACGAGGCATTGAAGTCTACACGATTCGATCAAGGATGTTTATCCGACAGAAATCGACTACACGCATTGTATGGGGTAATATGGTAACTTGAGAAGCAAGAAACAATCTGTTGTGGCTAGGAGTAGCGCAGAAGCAGAATTCAGAGCTATGTCACAAGGTATTTGTGAAGGAATTTGGCTTAAGCGAATGTTAGATGAGATCAAAATTCCTACCAATCACCCCATGAAGATATTATGTGATAACAAGGATGCTATTAGCATTGCGAAGAACCCGGTACAACATGATAGAACAAAGCATGTAGAGATAGACCGACACTTCATCAAAGAGAAAATTGATCATGAAATTATAAGTGTTAACCATATTCCATCATGCCAACAAACTGCAGACATTCTAACAAAAGCCCTTCCGAGGAACATATACGAGAATATCAGATCCAATCTGAGTATGATAGACATCTACCACCCAGATTGAGGGGGAGTGTGAAATAATCAATACAGAATCAAAATGATTCTGTTTGTACAGCCCATTAGGTTTAGGATTAATGTAATTAGTTAGCTATTATTTCCTGCCTTTTCTATAATTAGAATTAGCTTTTATGGGAAATTAATTCCCGATTCTTAGGCGATTTCTCTTTCAACATCGCCTCCGTATTCTATAAATACAAAGTATGCAATTCTCTTAAAACAAAAAGGAAATATAAAATATATTCCTACAATAAACATTACCATTTCGACACAAAAACCCTAGAAATAACAAGGGCTAAACCTAGAATAAAAATAGGTTTAAGCTTTGGAGTCCACCAAGAATAAAGAAAACTTCAAATTTTATTATATGAAAGTTAATATCCTTATGGCAACGTCAAAGGTCTTTAAATACATAAAACAAAATAACCTTAATGGACTTACAGAGACCCTAATAGAGTTTTAATCTAAAACAGAATCAAATCTTTAATCTAAAACGAAATCAAATCTAAAATATAATCAAATCCTAAATAAAATCAAATCTAAAATAGAATCAATCCTAAATAGAATCAAATCCAAAATAGAATCAAATAGTAAATTGCTGATTTCAGACCTGAAACGAACTTAAATGGGGACGATTCCCTTTCTGAAAAGATATAATACGAGCTACGAAGCCCGAATTTGGACACGGGCACGGAATACGACACGGACACAAAGACATCACTAATGTAAAAAATATAGGACACGGACACAAAGACATCACTAATGAAAAAATATAAGACACGGACACAAAGACATCACTAATGTAAAAAATATAGGACACGTACACGGCTATATATATTTTATATATTAATAAAATAATGTAATTTATGAGCACAATTTATGAAAAGTCTACAATGAGAACTAAAATTTATATTTATTTAAACTTAGTACTTTCAATCAACCAAAAAAAGACTTAAATTAAATACTTTCAATTAAAAAAAATCATCTAAAACAAAATGATACAAATCATATTATAGTCACTACATATTGAAAAAACAGGTCTCTAAATTTGTCTCATCCAAAAACAAGTTGTATGTTATATGTAATTAACATGTAACATGAGTGAAACAAAAACAAATAACATATAACATTTTTGTAATTAACATGAAACATAAACAAAAAACATAAACAAAAAACAAAGACAATTTACAAACAATAACATGAGAGAAGTGTCGTCGCCAACATCTATAATTAACAACAGAAAACAGAGACAAATGATAAAGGATATCGTAGAAAAAAGAAAAAGCCTATAGTAAACCATCAATCCCTAATGTGTAACCAGCATTCACTGCTCCTTTTGATGTTCCGTTTGTTCATGAGCCCTATAACATTGACATGCCATATCCCTATAACATTGACATGCCATATCTCGAGCAAGAGCATGATATGTCCTATTCCTAGCAAGAGTTAGATTCTGACTCGAATGAGGATAAATCATTAACGGTTACACTCATGGTACGAGAGTCTGGTTTAACATCCGATGGGTCACTTGTTATCAGACTTTCGTTATCAATCATCCACCATTTATTTCCACGTTTCAGATATCCAGTCCTGAATATGTACTTATAAGTGGGGGCAATTTTCACCTTACAAGCCGATTTTATAGGGTTGAGTTAGGCCCAACCACATTCATTAACAGGAACATTTATAATCTTCTCTCTAGTAAGGTTTCACAGTAAGCATGACTGTTAACTCATTCCAAAACTGATTATTAACAATGTGAACCTTGTAAATATTAATGATTACACGACATAATTACTATATTCACTTTTCACAATGGACATAGAGTTGCCACAAGCTATTTTGCTAAGACTAGGGACACTCATTGGCTACCGAATAAAATATTTAACCCCAAAGGATAGATTTTCTAAAATCACATTGTAGCAGTAAAGCACCCACAATTAATAACTTACCTGTTCAAGAGAGGTAAATGCTGCATGGTATTTTTCTCCTTTTGGTGCATGCTGATGATACCAAATTCAAAATTGCAATGGAAGAGGCAGAACCATCAGCAGAAATAGCTTTATGGCAGGATTTAGATAGAGCACCTACTGCTAGCAATAAAACATCTTTTCCTGTCACATTTTGTCTACAATTAAATTCTGAAGATAGTCTATATAGTCATCTTAAAAACTCAAGTGTCATATCATACTCAATAAAAACTAGTTTTTTTTTGTTTACCTCCCATAGGCGACCGGGAATTTCCTTTATAAGAGACTGAAGCAGAACTTCATAGTGAGAAGAAAGAGAGTCACCCAAAACATCACTGAGCTTACAGATAGCTTGTGCAGACTGCATGTACAATAGCAGAAAATAAGCATAAATCTAGACCCAACTGACCAAGCTTAAATCAACATAACAGAAAGGGCTAAAAGAAGGCAAAATTCACAACTAACTTTTTTTTCCCTTGTCCATGATGATGATGACATGCCATCACAAATCAGTGAAACAATTTCACCCAAGTATAATTGGAGAGTGATTCGTTCCCCACTTGTATATTCTTCCCATAGTTCTTCAAATTGGCTGGAAATATTAGTGTCATCCTCGAATCTGCATGCGATGTTTTAAGTACCAATAGAATAAGAAATACATTTAATACTCAATGAAGAAGTCAGTTCATTACATAAGCATCATTTACAGACAGCTTAGCTGGCAGTTCTGGCCAACTTTAAAATTTAGAATACAAACAACAACTAAACTTTATCCCACTAAGTGGCTACATGGATCAACTTTTGCCATAAAGTTTTATCCAGGACCATACTTTTATTCAAATCGTTAATCTCGATATCTTTCTTAAAAACTTCTCTTATAGTCTTTCTAGGTCTTCCTCTAGATGTTTGATTCCTCTCCATCTGATCTACTCTCCTTACCACAAAATCTATAGATCTTTTCTCTACATACCCAAATCACCTAAGTCTATTTTTCACCATCTTTTCTACTATAAGCGTTACCCCAACAATTTTCGTTTCTAATCCTATCTTGCGTACTCATACTGTTATACATCATTTACCACCTTTAGATATAAATATCATTGTGGCCCCCAGCTAATAGCTTAGGCTGTTAGTAGTTGTAGCTCCTGGAAATGGTTTCTTCTTTTAAAAACTGTGTCCACATTCTTTAGATTAAACTGAGATTTAGCAACAAAATGTTTTGGGTCAGTTCTTTTAGTATTTCTTTTATGAGCATAAGTAAACATAAAATTATTCCCGTGTCTCCACTTAACCATTTTACTATAAAGGGTTGCTTAGTTTGGAAAAATGTTGTTCCGCTTTTGTTTCCAATTTTAATTTCTAATTAAAAACACCAGTTTATTCTCACTATGTTTCATCCAATTTTTGACTAAGCAGAAAAAAAAAAACTCAAATCATTTTCAATGGAAGACTTTGCTTGATAAACATAATTTAACAAAGAACTGTGTTAGCATAATACAGTCAATGTTTCCCAAGAGAAAATAAATCATTATAGCGACTGGCAGCTAATGGCAAAAACTTCTACTTATACATATGATTTTTTTAGTAGCGGAATATATCTTATGAAAAGCATCTCATACTATTTTAATTGAATTATAGGGGAAATTAATTCAGCTTAGATTATCTGTTGGCATTAAATGTCATTTTTTTTATATATAATATTGTTTCATTATTTGATTAGAATTGTATTGTTAGTATAATGATTAAGGTGTTGTCTTTTGTAATACTATACAACCAATCACTTGACCCATGTATTAATATTTTGGGTATTCATTTCTTTCTTTATATACCTTAAAGAATAAGGGAAAATTTGTTTTAGCTTTAAAGAAATAGATTTTTCTTTCTATTTTCAAAAATATTTTTATAAAAAAAAATTTCAAAATATTAATTTTTTTAAATTCGTATGTTGAAAGACTAATTTTGACTTCGTACAGCATAAACATAAATTATTGAAGATTAAAACATAGTCAAAATCATATTTTTTTTCAAAAAATTGCATCTCGAAAATGATTTTTAAGAAAAGCTATTTGAAACTGCTTCAAAATTAATTGATTTTTTGAAATTTTGATATCCAGAAAAAATTTTAATCTAATGATAAAATACCTAAAATAACATTTTAAGAATAACTATTTAAACCAATTTTTATAAAAAAATTCTTTGTACATTTTTTTTAATTAAAATATGTAATACTGTGGAAAAAAAAAACTAAAACAAATGGGGCCCTAAGTCATATAAATTCAATGATAAATGACATCAGAAAAAGTGTTACAAGGATGTTCCTAACCTTGAAAGGAAAATAACTGGAATGATAACTGCATGATATCCACCAATAACATCTGTTGCCCTGGATGAATAGCTCTTCAAGAGGAATGCACACGCAATTTGAGAGCTTTTGTCACCAGCACTTAAAGCTGCAGTATCTTCAATAAGTTTCTGGGCTTGTGAGACCGCTATATAATTCAAGGCTTTCGACAGGCACCTGCAAAGCGCGCTTTGCAGCAGTACTTTTTCTTCTTTAACAACGGAAAACACCAACCTCACCAGCATATTAGCATATGGCTTGATGTCAACACCAACACTTTCAAGCAACAGGGTAATGAAATTGGCAACACCAACTCTGCACAGTTATAGAAAGCATCTGTATATATGAGACAAATCTGTACTAAAGCCTAGCAATATGCCAAAAGAACTTTGGGCGGAGCCAATGGCAAAATAAACCGAGAATCCATTTATAAGGGTTAGAAATAAGTAAGTTTTACAATACGTTATATGATTACATAGTAAAAATTACATGCAAGTTCCTTGAACCATATATGCATAAGCACCACTAACGCTTCAAAATGTCAATATTAAGAAGTTTCCTATACAAGCCAAGGGTATTATTGTAGAAAATGTAATTATTTTTCCCTTGCAAGTTGCAATAATACCAGTTATATAAGCGCGGTAAAAATAGCCTAGAAAGAGTACAACAGTTCATGAGACTAGAGAATAATTAGCAGCTGGCTGTTAGGATCCACCATAAAGGGTACAGAACAGATGATGAATCCATATCCAACAATTATTTGAGTATACCTCAGACCTATACACCAAAAATCAGACCTATATACATTGTATCATTCTATACACCAAAATCAGACCTATATACAAACTGAAAACAAGGACAAACCAGAAAGAATTAACCACAACAATGAGAAGCACAGAACTCCCCTTATCTTACTACATATGCACTCTTAACAGTTCAACTGACCATTCTCTCGAATGCAGACACCACTAAAGGCATGATACAAACCCTATTTTATCCTATCCATTTTTTCTACTGACACTAACAGTCCTTTATTTTGTGACATTATCACTTGATGAATTTCTCTAACCTTCAAGATGAGTTCATAAATCTGAAATTTACTTCCCAAATCGGAATACATCTCTTCCAAACTTTCCCACAGTTCTTTTGCTGTAGAATAACACATATAGTTACTACTGATTTCTTAGGACTTGGTTATATCCAAAGCCAAGCGGATCATAGTTCGCTTTATAAACATTCAGCATCTAATAAAATCGTTATTTTGATCGTATATGTGGATGATATTATATTAACGGGCAATGATAGCTTGGAACTCAAAAACTAGAGGGAGAGACTTGCTAAAGTCTTTGAAATCAAGGAACTTCGCCCTTTAAAATACTTCCTTGGAATTGAGTTTGCAAGATCAAAGGAAGCATCTTTATGAATCAACAAAAGTACATTCTGGAAAGCTGGAAATACAACAGATAAAGGAAGGTATCAACGTCTGGTAGGACGGTTAATATGCCTATCTCATTTGTTTCAACTGACATCTTTATAAGCCATGAGAGGAGAGAAACCCTAGAGACAGGGATAAATATGGGAGAGAGTAAAACTAAAGATTGGGAAAACCAAAGCCTGGCATTGAAAAGAGATAAAGTTTAAAAAGAGTTTATAAAGAATGATAGCTCTCCCCTTATGATCCAGTTTTGCATGGATTTTGGTAAGAGTCTCACATTGGATGTGAGATAAGACTTGAAAATGGGTTAAGAAGTGAGTGCAACCCTCACTTTACAAGCCGAATTTGTAAGGCTGGATAAGGCCCAACCCAAATTTTAAGATGGAATCATAGCCTATTCAAGATCCGTTACGCCACCATAACAAAGTGCATCAAAACAATAAACAACAAGCAACAATATCCAAAGGGATAAAATATATTGGTATGGCAGATTTTGCAACATAAATCATCTACAGATCAATATAAATCCTGCAATCTTTTCTGTAATAAAGCCCTTCGAATATGAATATAGGCTCCTCTGATTTTAAAGGAAAAATGCAAGAAGAAAAACAGAGACAGTTCAAGTAGAAAATGCTTCAGATGTCATAAAAAGTTAATAACAAACCTAGTATTAAGACCCACACCAGATCGCACTAAATGAGCAAGTCGTGGGATCAATGTATCCAATGATTCTGCATCAACAACTTTAATACATGAGTCTAAAGTTTCCCACATTGGAGAACCTTTGGCAATGGAAATTCTCAAACTTTCAAGCTTCTCTGATTTAATTCCAACGGTTGCTGCGTGAAGCTGAAAGATGGACAACATAAAAGCATCAGAATATGCAAAGATTAATAACTGCTTTCAAGGAAGAGTTAAATATCAGTCAACAAAACCTCAACGTAATTGAGCCCTTGGTCTTCTAAGCTTGATAAGCTTTCAAGCATGCAGCACACTAAATCAGACAAATGGGGACGGATTGCAGTTCCAGCATGCTGAAAAGAGACAATAAGAGAGAATTGCTCAGAGATTTATTCAAAGGCAGAAATAATGTTTCAAATAGCAAAACTTTAATATTCCGTAACCATTAATAATTAATCTTATACAATGACAAAAGAAGTCAACTAAAAGTAAACTTGATGACTTAGAATGTAACAAACAACGAACATTCTCATAGGCATACACAAATATTCACCATCAGTTGGCAAGA
Organism: Vicia sativa; assembly: GCA_021764765.1. Classification (NCBI taxonomy): domain Eukaryota; kingdom Viridiplantae; phylum Streptophyta; class Magnoliopsida; order Fabales; family Fabaceae; genus Vicia; species Vicia sativa. The sequence continues at coordinate 309,660,531 of CM038793.1, read as the reverse complement.
AAGTTGAAAGAAAAAGATTCTATAAACTTTTTTGAAAAATGTAACTATTTATTTTTTTATTTCCTATTTAATTTTTTCTCTACTTGTATTACTACATTTAATAATAATAGGGTTTATTGTCCTTCACCAGATATTAAATGAAGGACTATAGATGAATTAATTTAAAATAGGAACTACTTGTAGAATACTCCTCCATTCTCTATTATAAGCAAAAATTAACTTTTTAGATTCATTGAACAGTAATGGATCTAGTCTATATATAGTTCAAATACTTCATTTATTGAATGAACTTAAAAAGTCAAAAATTTCTTATAAAAGAGAGTGGAGGGAGGGAGTATGTTCCATTTTCAAAAACCAAAAATATATATAACTCGAAAAATGAAAGAATGTGAGCACAAGTTAAAGAGCTAATGGCATAGCAAGATATTCCAAACCTTTGTAAGCTTCATAACAATTCCAATTGATGCCTTCCTAACACTGTCAACTTTACTTAATATACCTTCTGCAAGCAAAAAAGGTAAAACGATATCCATTGCTTTGTGTGCATCTGACATATCAGTTAGAGAGATATCACAAAGCCTTGTTGTCAATGATGTTACAGAACGGCATAACTTTTCGCCAGAAATTCTGACAGTTTCCTTTATATCATCCATGGCACGAAATGCTCCTGACCATAATCTTTTTAAATGCTTTCCAACCTGTGGGTGGTGGAAGAGGCAAGAAAAACATCCAAATGAGAATTACGAGATATTGAGATATTCCATATATGCTAAGATAAGTAATACATTAATATGATTGCACTTTTTACATGTTTTTAGATTTCCTTTGAGTTTTACATAATTACCTAACTAAATCTTTATCAAAACATATGATATGCAACTTTGACTTTACCTAATATTTCGAGCATGAAAAAAAATTATGGAAAGAACGATTAGCATACTTATCCCTTTCACAAATCTTGTAGAAAGAAAATTCAACAAAACCAACAGTTAAATCATAGAATTATATTATGATGATCATGTATTACAAAAGTTAAAACAAATTAGAAATTAAAAGCCATGCAATTCAACAATGGATACTTATTTATATTCTATATAGCATCATCAAAAAGTTTTCGAATTGTATAAAATTGTGTAGAAGCATCAAAAAGTTTTTGAAATGTATTAAACTTTGTGGAGTTCATTTGCTCAAGGAAAACTTCCAATTTTGGATTTGTAAAATGCATACTCTACAAAACTATTAATAATGTTATCATTATAACTCGCATAAAAATAGTTGAAAGCAAATCTCTTGAAATAGCTCACCAATCCCTTTATAAGTAACACATCAAAGCCCAGACAAACCGATATTTCAACAACAAATTAAAACCAAGTAAACAAATCCCATAAAATATGAAAAGGAAGAAACACATGAACAAATACCCCATCCCCAAGACTAGTCTCTGTTGACAAACATCACTAAGCAACAGTAATAACAAAAGACTGTTGAACTATTTTACTGAAAAAGCAGAGGATTTTGTAACATGTGATTGCTATGATTTTAATGATTTCATGGCTATTATTCTGAGCTTGACATTCGTACTTAGAATAAACAGTAATCTTAATGACCTCATAAAACTTTCGTCCTTGAATAATATCTGCAAGGGCAAGACATGATGCTTCACGTGACCGCCAAAGCCTAGATCCACATTGAACTAACAAATCATCAATAATGAGATCTAAGTGTTCATCAATGGTTTTCTTCGAGTCAGCCACTAGTGATTTCCATATGTGTACCATTGCATCCTAAAGAGCAAAATAAAAAATTAAAGTAAATGAAACTTGGTGTGTGAATATTAGAATTCAAGGATTCATAAAGTATCTATCATACATAATATCGTCATGCAACGGAATAGGAATTGTTGATTGAAAAGGTTGAGAAAATTACAAACTACAAATGATTTATTAGAGTTAAGAAGTGTTGAAGTTGTGGGTTTTATCTAACATTAAAAGAGCTAAGGCTTGAAATGAGTTTATAAAGAGTGAGTGACACATCTTACCTTACACGACAGCTTTGTAAGGATGAATGGAAATTTAAGAATTTGTAGTGTCAATATGGTAGAGGCACGACTTGGTGACAATAATTAGATTTAAAAGTTAAAACTAAAAAAACCTTTTATTTTGAAAGAAAGATCTAGAGAATTTTATTACCACGTCTGCAGAAATAACAAGAAAATATTCATGCAGTAAAAGCTAACAAAGTTAACTAACAAGGAAACATAGTGTCATGTGAGGTTAAGTGTACAGGCAGAGCCGGTGATTTTCTGCCACTAAGATTTTCAGCCAGTGGTAAAACTTACCTGTACATTTTTATCAGGATCATACTGGTAGCGTACGAGCCTGGGAATCAAAGATCGTAAATGTGGCTTAAGAGCATCCCCTGCTTGCTTTGCTATTTTTGAGAAGCCAAAAGCAGCTGCTCTCTTAGAATTCAAAGAAGCTTGATGATTTGCTAAATCCATAAACTTATAAATTAAGTCTGGCTGTCCCATCTCATTTGCCAAGCTACATAACTCCTTGTAAGTGTTCAGTTTCCCTCCACTAGCAGTTTCACCAAGAGATCCATCTTGAAATACTTCAGAATCTTCAACAAGCTGCACAATTTATTTTCAGAAATACAAGTTTAAAAAAGAAAAGGAAATTTAAAGAGAAAGAAATATAGCCTCATCCAACTAAAGCAACAATTTATAAATATATACTAGAAAGTTACTTTGATTGCTCTTTTCCGTTTGCCAGACCCAGTCAATGTATTCACAAGTGCATTCACCAAATTTTGTTTCATAGATTCGTCACCAAGGTCATACACAATACTCATGCCTTGAGAAGCCAACTCTTGTGTGAGTTCATTTTGTTCACCAAGAAGGTGGGAGAAAGCCTCCTGCATTTAGATTAAAATTGTCAAACTTGGATCTGACTCTAAAAAATTACTCCTTCCCTTCAGGGAAAATCGTGGAGACTAGAGTTGAGTTTTATGACCATTGGTTGAGACTGCATTGTGATCATAAGAAAACACATAGAACGATTCACAAATTATGAATTATGTGAACTTTGAATCTTAGGAATATGAATTTAGTAATGCCATATACATAATAACAAAGACTATTATTCCTTGATCACGCGCTTGACTTGGGCATTATAATACATGTATCCCCATCACTATGATTAAATTTTGAAATGATTGGTGTCAACATCTTTAACAATATTCCTCAAGTTTGAATAAAGACAAAGGAAAACTACAAGAATCAGGCCCATCTTCCTATCCATTTTCACATTAACTTCTCGAGAAATCTTTACTCTTTTGTAGCAATAAATATGGAAAAAAAATTATTGGACAACTATACCAACTGAACCATCAGACATATCCAAGTTAAAGGAAAAATTTTCCTTGAGTTTGGTACATATGACCTTGAAAACGATACAACAAAAGAATTTTGGAATGTTACTAAAACGTAGTAGAGGAAAAACAGGGACATTTTGGTTTCTGAATTCTAAACCTGAATTTCTGGAAGCATTTTCTGAATAATAGGATGACTGCCGCAGTACTTTGTAATTGATACTAGCCAGACAGTTCCAGCACATCGCTCTTCTTTCCTGCTACTATACAAAAGCACATCAAAAAGCTTTTTGGTAATTGCATCTCTTGCAGAAGCATGGTATTCTGCACTTTGTCCATCAGGGAACTGCTTTGACTCAGGAGAGTTTAAATCTCCCATCAGAAAATTTGAAGCAGTCGATAGTGAAGTGAAGTTAGTTCTGAGAATTGTGTCAGCACTGACAGGAACACTACCCACAAAAAGAAAGTGCCTCCCCAGCAGCAAATAGAACATCCTCAGCCTGAAATTATGGTTTCATACGTGAGACACACTCTTCAACTTAAAAACAAAACATAAAAACTTAAGCTGTTCTCATTCAAGATCAAAGAATTCAAGAAAACCACTATCTTACTTCTCCAAAGAAAAAGCAGAAAAATTGAATAAGTGGAGAAAATTAAAACAGCAAAATGAACATTCACTCTGATATATGCCATTGATTCATAACAAGCAAATCACATAAAAGAAGGATGATGGAGTATTTCAATTACCTTAGATCGACAAAGACTGAAAATCAAATTTAAGGCCATATCTATATGAGAGGGTGATGATTCCTTTACACATATATGCCCAATGGATATGACGATCTTCTGTATTGCTTTAACATCGTCACTCAAGAGAAGCTTACTCAATTTATCATACAGAACTATCAGAATTCCATCTGCAAATTAATCAGACATTCCTATAATTTCTCAGACAACAGCACAATTATGAATGGTCTAACAAGAATTTGGTCAGCATATATGAATTAACTTTACCTGAATTAGAATCCTCAAGTGGAGGTAATGAAATACGCAATCCAATATGACCCAATGCTTGCATTGCAACAGCAGCAATAGCAGAAGTTTCAGAATTAACCACATCAACTAGGCATCTAAGTGTTTTCCGGAGAAACATTTCTGGCATCTGCCAAGATGTTGTATGTGCAATATTAGAGAACTATTTGAGAGATTTTAAGAGTCTGAAAAGTTAGAGAGCAAGATGACATCAAATCTGATCTAAACTGTTTACAACACATCATCTTTATAAACAGGTTAAAGATTCATAGTTCTATGACACTATCAATGTTATCTAATTGCGTGAATCAAAGACCATAATTCTTCGTCACATCCTAATAAAGATGAATACATCGGAAACCATAATTGACACCGTTTATCAACATCAATAATGGCATCAATGTACAAATGAAAGAAAGTAGAACATTGGGACAAGTATTTATCTCTAGAAGATTTGGTAGAAGATTACCTACCAATCGATATGTTTGACGAATGACTTCAAGTTGGTTTTGTGCATGATTGCTTTGTAGTCTGACTCCCATGTGAAGCCTCAACATATTCCTATAAGCTAGGATCACGATGCATGTATATCTTCTGACACTCTATAATTTTCTTAACTCCCTTCTTTGGCTTGTACTTCACCGGAAGTTGACACATTAAAGTTGTGGATGTATATGTTAGATAATGAACTTTTTCTTCAACACCCTATGATCCACAATATCCATAGTACTGAAATATCTCTTCAACTCTACACATTCTTCTTCTAAATCCCACTTTTTACTACTCCCATCATGATTGACTGTATGTTCTGCAATATACAATTTCATCCATAATACATGAATTAAGTCTTAAGGAACATGGTCGCCTACAATTTGGAAACTGACAAAGTGACATGCACATATTAACCCATGTGTTGTTCTAATGAAACAACCACACCTCACTTGGCTTAAACCAACAAATTTTACCTTTTTTAGTTTATTTTCCAATGAGTTGTACACATTGTCTTGAGACAAAACCATGACACTTAGCATATAATGAGGTGTTGTACTGATCCTCAATATTGACAATACTTTTTTGAAATGACACTCTGGTGGAACCTAGCTGTAACTTTAACATGTTGTTCACAACATCCCAACTTTGGCATAAATCACCACGACTTGAAGTCAGCATGTTTTTTAGTCTCCAATGAGCATACTCCACCCTAAAATCCATAAATAGAAAACATGTTTCAAATTGTTTTCGAAACATAAACATCAATAATAATAACATCAAATTTTCATGATCCGTGTACATGTTTGTAAAGATGATTTTGCAGAATATTTGCAGCTGCGATTTTAGATATGTGTTTTATTTAAATGAATAGTCCAAGTCCATGCATACATAAAGTTGTTTAAAGGACGTTTTGAAACCTAATTTGGCAACTAAGCCATGTATTGAAAGAAAAATTTGAGGATTTAGTGTGTTCTTTGTTATTTGTTATCCACTCTATAGTAGAGTTAGATCGTGTTTATTATGAGCCATTTTATTATGCCTTTGATATTAGAATTGGACTTTGTTTGAATGTTACATTGATAATCACTCATGAGCCTTCAAGAAAAGAGTTGATTGTGTGTAAGTTATTATTCTTAGTTAAAAGCTTTTAGGCAAAACTAAGAATTATCTATTGGAAGTGTAATCTTCTGGTTTTTGGTTCTTGTGATTGGTTTTTATCATTGAGGTGATTGTGGGAAGTGAAATGGGATTCTCATATCTAGTAGGTTCCTAATTAGAAATTTCACAGGGTAGTAATTAGGTGATAAGTTATAAACTATGATTATTTAGGCTTTGAACTAATGTCATCATAATGTATTTCCTTTTGGCTTGGTATCCTCCGGAGTAGGTGGCGTTTCACATAACGAGTTAACAATTAACTATGTTATTTTATCTTCAGTAACTTATTTTTCTGCATAACTCGTCCTCTAGGAATTCTGTATCGGAACAAATGTCTTAACATCTATCTTGATATTGTGTTTGGTTTTGAGACACCCGTCTTAACATTTGTTTTAAAGTGCTAGAATTTCACCTGCCTTGTTAAAATAGACTAGAATTTTATCAAGAAAGACAATACTTTGTGGTGCAAGGTCCTTAAAGGGAAGTATGTTATGAATAATATAGATGGAAATTGTCTCAAGCATAAACCTCAGGACTTGGGATTTTGGAATGCACTTATGCCATATTGGAATACAATTAATAGCAACCTCTTCTAAGCTGTTTGTAATGGTAAATCTCTTCACGTTTGGAATTTGTTTTGGATCTTTCTAGGAGTCAGACTCCAAGACCACCGTATTTCCAATCCGCCTGATCATGAGAACGATGTGATGGTGGAACTTGAAGACGCTACAGGAATTGGGATTGGCATAGATTAAAAGATGATGCTCCAAATAGTGGCTTGACAAAATTGTTGCTCTTCACCCGCCTAACATAGAGGATGTAAATGATGAGTGTTTCTGGGAGGTACTAATGATGACACTTTATCTATTACTTATTCTTACAACAACATTGTGAAGGGCAAAAAAAATAGAGACGACGTTGATTGGAATACAATCTGGAATCCTTGAAAAATTCAGAAACTTCACATGGGTAATCCATTATAATGATTTAAAGACTAGGAACATGGTTGCCCAAAGACAACTTTGTAATGTTGAGTGTGAATATTGTATGGGGATTGTATAAGTGATGCTTCATGCTCTTAGAGACTGCAAATATGTGAAGCAAATATGGAAGACTTTATTGTACCCCTCTAGGTGGGACATCCTTTTCTCTCTTAATGCGTAGGATTATTTAAGTGGAACCTGGAACTTAAGAATCACAAGCATTACAAGAGTGACTAGCCTGCTACTTGGGCCACTGCTTGTCATGTTATGTGGCACTGGTACAACAAAAGACTTTTTGATGAGGAGTTTATTATGCCTCTAAATCTGGACAGGTACATTAAAGATAGATGCTTGCAATACCACTAATGCATCATGATGTCTAGAAAAATATATGCTCAAACAGGAATCCAATATTTATCTTTCATGGAAACTACCTGATAACAGTTAGATGACATTGAATTTTAATGGTGATGTTTTGACTAACCACATAGGTGGTAGTGAAGGCCTAATCAGAGACCTTAGGCGTTAGTGGATCACCAATTTCATCAAGGGTATTAGAAAATATAACCCTTTCGTTGTTGGGATTTAGAAAATATAACAGTTAGATGAACATCCAAACATATTCTCGTGATTCTTATGATCAAATCACCAAGAATCTGACCAACGTGGAATACCGAGAATAATCTCATCAAGAGAATTAGTTTTTCTCGGAGAAAGTTTAAAGATTTTCAAGTTTACTACATGTATCGTGAAGAAAACATATGTGCCAACAAGCTAGCTAAGATAGATGCTAGAAGTAACATATGTTTGAATATTTTCGTTGTTTATCCTTTAGAGATTTCCAATTTCCTTGTAACTGATATGAGGGGTGACCCGATATCAGCTCCATTTTTGTTAATCGTGTTCGGCCTTTGGCCCTCCTTTCTCCAAAAAACATGAAAAAGGAAACCAAAACTAATTAAAAATAAAATAGAGGAACTAATTTTGTGAATCGACTAAAATAAAGGGATCAAAACCGTAATTCAACTTATATATAATTTTCATCTAATTATTTTAGAGTTTAAAGATAGTATATTGACGGTGTAAAATAGTTTTACACTATCATCCAATGAAAAATCATCATTTATCCATATCAAATAAGTTATTTAAATATAACAGAATGACTTGACACTTAACATGGTCGTGATTGGTTGACAAAGTAAAATCATTTTACATTGTCAATGTATATAATTTATTCTCATTATTTTATTTAATATAGAAATGTAATCTTAATCATTATATTTAATTTTTTTGTGACGTTGATTTTTAAAAAATAATCGGTTCACTTAAAAATATAAATGATTAATTAAATCTATTAAATTAAAAAAATAGAGAAATTTTTTTTTAAAACAAACCTCTATTACTCAGCAAAAATTGCCATTATCAATACAAACAATTTAGGCCTGCAACCCATCGATGTTTTTTTCCTAAGCCTAGTCCGACCGTTATTTTTGACGTATGATAGGGTTTTGTGTTATCCTCTCTTCCCAGATGATAGAATTCCAGTTGGTAAAAATGTTTTCCTTTTCTAAGGATGTGTTGACACATCATATAGATGTTAAATTTTCCTTCCTACATGTGATTTGTTGAGAATATCAATTAGGGTTACTTATATGAATACATAGGAACCTTAAAGAATCCCTAGTGCCCCGAATGATCCACTACTATTTTCATCGCCATCGCTTCAGCATCTAGAAGATCATTTTCTCCATTTCTGCTTCATCATATCTCCTCCAAAGTTTCGCCTACATTGTTGCTAATGACCGCTCACAGTCCTCAGAGCCTTGTAATTCTGAGACTAGCATTTGTGTTGATTTGGATGTTGCAAATACGTTTATTGAGATGGGGATTTTCCATTTATTGATGTTTTGTCTATCTATATTGTTTATTGATGCTACGTCTCTTAGATAATGCCGATAATTCTCAAGTTCGATAATTCCAATAATTAAATCTTTAATTAATTTAATTAAATAAATAATTAAATTAGCGTAAGGAGGCCCTAGATTTGAACCCATATGGGAGATTTGGTAAAATCTAATTGGTTTAAAGTAGCTTTACCATCCAATTCTCTTAGTATGACATATGAGTTTCTAAAAAGCCAAGGACTCCTCTTAGGATCCGATGATGATCTTCAAGGCTTTCCATTGTGAATTGAAAAAATTTCTTTTTAATTTATTTGATTAAGAGCCCTTCGGATTACACAAGATGTTAGAAAAGGAGCTTACATATAACCTCTATGAGTAGGCTTACTAGTGATGATTCTTCCCAAAATGGTAGGGTTGAGACCAACTTCATTATCTTGAATCTCATCTTCCTCGTAAACCAAGAAGTTTTGATCAAGATCCGAGTGATCCCTAATTGAATCTTGATTTTAGACGTTGATGTTTCTTGAAGGGATAGAAATTCGCTAATTTCGCTTCTTGCTAGAATTACGCTAGTATTATTTATGGATGTGTAGTCACCGTCTCTTGAAAGTTGATACTTTGCTTTTGTTTTTGGGTTTGGATGCCATTTTCAGGTTGAGGCTCGTTCTTATTTTGTTGATCTTATTGTGTAGGATCATTCCAAGTGATCAGGGTAAAGGAAGAAGAATCTGATGAGGACCACTATGCCAAAATTGACTTTAGACAACGCCACATAGACAACACTTATTCCCAAAGTGCTGTTATATGTTCTTAGAAAAATAATAAATTAAAAACTTAAACAGAAGCGCTGCTAAAGGTATACTTTAGACAACGCTTCATATAAGCGCTGCTATAGGCTATATTCATTGGCAGCGCTTTTATCCCTAAGCGCTGTTATTAGTTGGAAAAAAATTAAAATTTTAGAATAAGCACTGTTAAAGGCTTTATTCTAGAAAGCGCTGCTAAAGGTTATACTTTAGATAACGCTTTTCAAAAGCGCTGCTAAAGACATTATTCCTAAAAGCACTTCTAAAGACCAAAGCGCTGCTAAAGGTAATACCTATGCCAGCGCTTTTAGAAAGCGCTGCCTTAGGTGATTAAAAAATTTCTAAAATTCTTAAATTAGTTAGAAAACCCTCGCTCTCGCTCACAACATCTCTATTCCGAAAATTCTCAAACAGAAACCCTCTTTCACGGCGTAACCACGACGACGACAACATCTCCTATTCAAACAGAAATTCATCTCACTCACAGCATCTCCTATTCAACTATGTATTATGTTCAGACAAGAAGAAGCAGAACGAGAAAGTGAAGAAGGAGAAGCAGAGAAGCATCGCCGACCTTCAACAAAAATATTCCACCATCACCACCGCCGTAGATAACTCACGCCGTCCTTTCATCTTCTTCCGTTTTGTTTGTCGATGCTAAGGCGTATTTCTGTTTTGGTTGTGGTTCATCTTCATCTTCATCTAACTCTGTATTCTGTTTAAACATCTGCAATTATGTCTATAGAATAAATTTGGCCGTGAATCGTTCCCCTGTGATAATCTCTATTGAATAAATTTGGTAGCCATGGCAATATCTTTAGGACTGTATTGTGTCATACTTTACATTTTATTCCTCTCTGAAGTGTTTCGTGCGTGTTGCTCCATTAAGTTTGAAATAGTGGTTTTTGGTGATTCTGATTTCAGCACCTGTTATTCTTATCGATGAGATTCTAAAATTAGTGGTGAGGAGCCAAAGGAAGAAGAAAAAAGAAAAAGAAGCATAATGAAATCTCAGTTCAATGGCTACCATAGAAAGCAAAACAGGATAATTGGGAATATCAAGCCAAATTCTTTGATATTATTTAACTTTAGTTTATAGGAAAATTACAATAAATTAATTTATGACGATGACAAGAAATTTGTCAACTTTTGTAATCATTTTAGAAAATCTATTTAAAACATGAGTATTGATTTTCTCACAGTTAACATTCTCTCACAAAACTTTTTATCTTTCTATTTCACGGTTGCATTTTGGTGTATCCACCATGAATCCTACTCCCTATAAATGGTTGCTCAAATCTAAATCTAAATCTAAATGGCATTCATATTCATTTCTATTAAACTTTATCATTTCATGAACTCCGTTTAGCAAAGCAAAAATTTCGCTACTTTCTGAATGGGATCTATCCTCCACAATGAACTTATGCAGTTGACCTCCCTCTTTAATGAAATTATGGTGATATTGAACAGTTTGATTGAAATTAAGTGATGCGGAAAAACCGTTGTATAAAAATTGCCCCAAATTCACAAGACTGTCTGTGGTATTAAAATTGTACAACTTAAAGGTGCGCAATGGATGGTCGGATAAAAGTTTCACAGGTTTATTAGCCCTTTTGAGAGATATGCTTCCTGAGGATAATGTTCTTCCTAATCGAACCTACGAGGCAAAAAAAATATTGTGCTCTATTGGCATGAGCTATGATAAGATACATGCATGTCTAAATGATTGCATTTTGTTTCAAAACGAATATGCATCGTTGAATGAGTGCCTTAAGTGCAATTTATCTCGATATAAGAAGAATTATCTCCAGTGAAAGTGTTATGGTATTTTCCTATTATTCCAAAATTTAGACGCATGTTTCATAGTGAAACCGATGTAAGACACTTGACTTGGAATGCAGATGAAAGAATTATCGATGAAAAGTTTCGACATCCGGCAGATGCACCATAGTGGAAGAAAATTGATAATGATTATCCTGATTTTGGAGGAGAAACAAGAAACCTTCGCTTGGCGTTATCTACGGATGGAACGAACCCGTATGGTCTTCAAAGTATCTCACATTCCATATGGCCGTGATTCTTATGATTTATAACCTACCTCCATGGCTATGTATGAAGCGCAAGTACATGATGTTATCTATGTTAATTTCTGGGCCTAAACAACCAGGGAATGACATAGACGTATACTTGAAACCTTTAATTGAAGATTTGAAGATTATGAGGGAGAACGGTGTGGAGGTTTATGATGGATATAGGAAAGAAAGTTTCAATTTGAGGGCGATGTTGTTTGGCACAATTAACGATTTTCTAGCATATGGAAATCTATCTCGGTATAGCACTAAAGGTGAAAAAGTGTGTCTTGTCTGTGAAGATGGAACCGATACGACGCGATTGAAACTTTGTCAAAAGAATGTCTTTCTCGGTCATTGTAGATTCTTAAATTCTAAACATCAATCTTGTGGATGGATAAAAGCGTTAAATGGGGATACCAAACAATGTAGAGCTCCACCTAGATTGACAGTGATCAAATTTTGAAAAGGTGAAAGATGTGAGTATTCGGCAAGCCTTTTGCACATAAAGTTGTCACGGGTGGGTGGAAGAAGAGGTCAATTTTTTTTGAATTGCCATATTGGAAATCTTTGTACGTAAGACATTTTTTTGATGTTATGCATAGTGGAAAAAAAATGTATTTGAAAGTGTTATTGGTACGTTACTCAATATAAAAGGAAAGTCTAAGGATGACCTTAAAGAAAGGGAGGACATGGTAGAGATGGAATAAGAACCGAATTAGGACCGTGAAGAAAGAAAGATGAACATATCTACCACATGCTGCTTATACTCTACCTAGAAAGGAAAAGAAAATATTGTGTAAGTTTCTAAGTGAAGTTAAAGTTCCAGAAGGTTACTCCTCAGACATTAGAAGACTCGTTTCTATGAAAGACCTCAAGTTAAAGAGTTTGAAGACACATGATTTCCATGTCATAATGGAACATTTTCTACCAATAGGTATAAGTTCTATTTTTCCAGAAAAAGTAAGAAACGCTATAACTAAATTGTGTTTTTTCTTCAGGTCAATTTGTAGTAAGGTGATCGATCCTGAGATCTTACCAGTATTGCAAAAAGAAATAGTTATTACTTTGTGTGACCTTGAAATGTATTTTCCTCCATAATTTGTTGAGATTATGGTGCATCTTGTTGTTCATCTTGTGAAAGAGACACAATTGTGTGGACCAGCTTATATGAGATGGATGTACCCTATTGAACGTTATATAAATATATTAAAAGGGTACGTGAAAACCAAGTCGCTAGAGGGTTGTATTGTTGAGCGATACGTTGTTGAAGAAGCGGTTGAGTTTTGTATCAATTTTCGCCCAATGTGCAATCCATTGGACTCCCAAATCTCATTTATTCAAGAAAAAAGGTAAAAATTAATTGGAAATGAAATTGTGACAAGATCAAGGTATGATCGGATCAAGTGCATTTTCATATTCGCACAATGACAATGAGGTTGAGCCGTTTATTGAGATGCACAATGCTATACTCCGAGGTGAGAATCGAGTAGAAATGAAAATTGGATAGTACGAGCACAATCAAAGTTTTATACAGTGGTTTAAGGATCATATATATTCAAAGTTTCATTCAGATCCCGCTTCAATATCAGACAGGTTGAGATGTTTGGCATATGTTCCAAGTTCGCTTGTGTTTTCTTATAGAGGATGCGCAATTAATGGATACACATTTTATACCAAAGAACGAGATGATAAAAGTACTATGCAAAATAGTGGTGTAACGGTGGTAGCTGAAGCAACGCACATTTCTAGTATGACAGACTTAAACCCCAAATATGAAAATCTGTCATATTTTGGTGTTATCGATCACATTTGGGTGTTTGATTACGAGAAGTTTCAGATTCCTATCTTTGGTTGAAAGTGGGTACATAATAGTGGCATACGAATGGATAAGTCAGGGTTTTTGTAAGTGGATCTTAATAGGGTGGGGTACAAAGATTAGCCTTTTATTCTAGCCTCTCAAGCTAAACAAGTGTTCTATGTCAAGACCCGAAGAGTACGAAATGGTCTATAATGCTTTTATCTAACAAAGTGATTGATGATAAAAGTGTAGATCAAGGTGATGTTGATGTTGAGAATGAGTCGTGTATTAGAAACGATCGAGATGAATATACTATAGCAGATGAATCATATATCAGAAAATATCATGATGAGGGAATTTGGATCAATCCCTCCGTCCACGTTCTCAAGAGACAAGTAATTCACAATCCAACCAAGAAAAGAAAGAGATGTTAGTGAAAGAGGTAATATAGTAAAATGTTATATATTTTGTCATTTTCAATAAAATTATATATTTGTCATTTTATATACTCAATTGATTATGGAATTAGATATTTGGAATTATAATATTTTTCTTTATTACAGGTTAGATGGCTAGTAACGAGGATCACCCACACGATGATTCTATTAATGATGGAGACAATGGTGGAGGCAAATTCGATAAGGGAGTGGAAAGAGAAATTAAACGAGGAAAAACTATTATGAAGAATATCATTCGTTATAGAGATAGAGGCATAAAATATGATTTGAATTGGAGTCCAGGTGACCAATTAATTGAGCCTAACGGTTCTAAATTGACAAGTTACATGGGTACAATTGTAAGGAGAGAAATTTCAATTACTTGTGATGAGTGGAGAAATGATAAGTTGGATGACGCTAAAAACAAAATATGGAGTAAGATACAGGTACTTTAAATTATGTCTTTAAATTACGATTATGTATTTAAATTACTTATACTAACGCACCCTGTGTATGTTTTTTATAGCGGTCTTTCAACATTGATGATAAAAGAAAAGATTATTGTCTTGGATTGGCCGGAAAAATACTAAGAGGGTTTAGAACATATTTAAACAGAAAATATCTTAAAGATGCCGATTTTTTTTTGTTGATGCAGAGCGTCCAACAGAATATGCAGATGTGATTTCACTTAAAGAATGAGAAGTTTTTAAAGCCAAACGAAAACCCCCAAAATTTCAGAGTGTAAGTGACGTAAATCGCCAAAGAAATTGTAAGTATTTATAAATTGCAATGATATACTTGTTCATCAAGAGTTATAACTGATCTTATTATTTGTCTTAATGTGTAGTTAAAAGAGGAGAATAGTTCTGAAACATCTCTTCAGGAACATGTTTTGTGGAAGGCTGCCCGTGTGGGTAAGGATGGAGTTCTTAAAGAAGATGTACAACAAATTTTTGAAAAATGTGTAAGTATAACATTAACTCTTTAATTAAATCAAAATTTTATTAACATATAATATTCATGTTTTTCGATATTCATATGAATTTCAGGAGATTCTATCTCAGCCTATATCTCCACCAGATGATTGCAGGAGCATACTTAGTCGAGCATTAAATGTTCGTGAGTATTCTGGTCGGGTGAGGGGTAAAGGACACGAGGTTACTCCAACATCCTTGAAAAAGAATAATCCAAAGACAAAAGTTACTTGCAATAAAGAACTGCAGACAATGTTGGATGTATTAGAAGTTGAAGTTCTTGAATTGAGGAAGGATAAAGTAAGACACCAATCAGAAAGAGAAGCTTCGGGTGTTAAAGATACTAGTGACATAGCTAGTGTCAATTATGCAGTTCAACTGAGTATTCTCGAGGTAATTATATATATTATTATAAAATTAAATTAGTGTAATTTATTTAACTAACATATATACATATTAACGATGTCATATTTATTATTGATTTTAGGGCATTTCACTAGGGATGGCAAGGCATCTAAACCAGGTCCACCACCGCACCGAAGTCAACGGGTGAAACCCGAATTGACTGGTTTGGGTTTGGTTCGTTGGTGCCACCGATATTTCGGTGTGGTTTGGGATAGCTTAAACCCGCACCAAACCCAAACCACACCCGCTTATATGTTAAATTACATAAATATCCCTAAATATATATATATTTTAATAAGTATTAAAAATAAAATGTAGGGTTTCTTCGTCCTCACCCACCGTACAAACTCTTCTGTCTCCTTCGCTTTTCGCTCCTTCACCCACCGGTACGAACTACTCCATCTTCTTCACTCGCACGGTACAAACTCTTCCATCTCCTTCGCTTCACCGGAGACTACAAACTCCTTCGTCTCCTTTGTTTCTTCACCTCTGTCACCTTCGCTTTCTCCGCCTCCTTCTTCTTCACCGCGACTACAAACTCCTCCGTCATCTTCTTCATACAATCCAAGGTTCGTTTAAACCGTAGAAATTAGAATATTTTTCGCTAATTGTGTCGAATCGTAAAATTAGGATATGTTACTAACTTTCAATTGAGGGATTTATTTAATTTCCGTAATTTATGTCGAGGATGATTGGGTTTTATGAAAACAATTGACTTTAAAACTGTGTTTTGAGGCTTGTTGGAGAAAAACATGGTTTTTGAACATTTCTTTGTGGTAATTACTTTTGAGTAAAACTGTGTTCTGAGGCTTGTTGAACCATTTTTGTTGGTAATTACTTTTGATTGATCACTATTATTTTGAAACAAATACAAGAAATGTTTTTTGTACTGGTGTTGAAGTGGTACTTCCTTCATTGGTGATATCTGGTGAACTATATGCAGGAAAATGCTCCATAGATACCTCCTCTGCTGCTTCATTTTGCCAATTCTCTTCCTTTTCCTTCTGAAAGTAAAAAAATAACCCACATAAATTAAGTCGTTGTTTGGATAAACATGGTGACTTTTTTGAGTTTATCTGCTAACACAAATACTTAAGAAATTTTTTAGGAGAGTTTATAGAAACAGCTTAAGACGTAGTTATAAGTTGTTTTTAGTAATTATACTATACATAACCTGAAATATAGCCATCAAAATGGTCCCTAAATCATAATCACATATAATAATTAAGTAATTAACTAGGTGGATGGATTAGTTTAAGAAGATGGAGATCTAACAAAGGAAACACATGATGATAAAGATGAATGATGTGATATGTTAGGTTGTATGATAAGTATGTGACAGAAACAAATACTAACAAAATTATGTGATACATGTTAAGTTCACATGATAGGGGACCATGTAAACATATAATTACATACAACCCTTGAGTTAATGAAAATCTATAGTCACAAACCGAGTTGTTTTAGCCCTAATTTAGCGTGTAATTGTAGTGTTGCATTAAGTCTTAGAGTTATTTGTTTCAAGATATGTAAACATATTTTTCGAGAAAACGAGTATAGCATTGTAACATTTCCATGTTTGATACAAATATTTCTTTTTAACATTTCCACAATATCATGAATCTCTCAAACTTCTCCTAAAGGCAAGGTAGATTCATCCTTTATGTGGTTCCATAAAAGACAACAACTACAACTAAAAAGTTCACCCAATGAGAAATTACCAAAAGAATATTTACTAAATTAAAGGATGAAAATAATATATGAACAAGAGGGGAATGAATGGATGAGTGAGTGAGTGAGTGACCTTGTTTTCCGGCACCGACAAGTCCTTAGAAGAAGACTTGAAGACTTCCTTCACTGATGAAAGAAGCTAGAATGAAAGCATCTTTTTTGGAACGTAGACCAAAAAATGTAGAAGCTTTATATTTGTCTAAGTTGGAGTGATAGCAGAATTGCAATTTGACTTGTTGGTCTTTTTTAATTCAACACCATAGAAGTTTTCTCTCAGTTTGGATTCACTGAAAATTATCACCAATTGTTTTCTCTCATTTTTAATTCAACACCATCAATTTTTTAGACAATTGTTTATGAAATTTCTTGTTGTTTGTAGTAGGTAAAATGGATCAAGTGAACACAACTCCGGAACCAGAAGGAGCATGTAATCCTACACAAGAAAGTACATGTCCAACTCAAGAGGTATCTTCTAATCCGAATCCGACACTTGAACCTGATATTGGGCAACAAGAAGAAATTGATACAAGTTTAGAACCTGCATCAAAGAAACTTAGAAGTAATGTGTGGCAAGAATTTAAAAAGATGAAAGTGAATGGAAAAGATAAGGCTGAATGTATCTGGTGTAAAAAACAACTTAGTGGCACTTCAAAGAATGGAACAAATCACTTGAAAGGACATCTCTTGAGTTGTATTCAAAAAAAGATCAAGACTAGAAACCATGACAAAGGACAACCATTTCTCCTGCCGGTTATCTCAGAAGGAAAGCAAGAGTTGGGAATTGGAACTTATGATCCAGAACATGTGAAGAAGTTGATTGCTGAAGCTATTATTATGCACGATTATCCACTATCAATTATGGATCACATTGGTCTTAGAAGAGTCTTTGTTTCTCTCTCCAACCATTGTTTAAAGTTCCTACTCGAAACACAATCAAGAAGGAGGTATTGAAAGTTTATGATTTTGAGAAAAAAAATGTGCTATGAAGATGTTAGATAACCATGAAGGAAGAGTGGCAATTACCACAGATATGTGGACTTCAAGCAACCAAAAAAAAGGGTATATGGCGGTTATGGCTCACTATATTGATGGCCCGTGGACTTTACAGAGTCGAATCTTGAGGTAACAATGTTTATATTTTATAATTTAATTGTATCTTTTATTTTGTTCTTAATGACAATAAGTGAAAGACTTGTTTTTTGTAAATATTATGTTAGGTTCATTTATGTTCCAGCCCCTCACACTAGTGAAAGACTTGTTGAAGCACTTGTTAATTGTTTAATGGACTGGAACATTGATTCAAAGCTTTCTACGATTACTTTAGATAATTGTAGCACAAATGACTAGGAAAATTAAGGATAAGTTTTCGTTGGAATGTTTAATAAGGGATGGACTTTATTGTTGTTTAATAAGGGATGGACTTTCCCGTGGACTTTATTGTTGTTTCTATCTTCCAACATTGTTGCCCGGCTAATTTGCAAGAATTAAGTTACATGTTTTATATGTTTTAAGTTTCACATGTTTGTTATTACAATTTAAAATTATGATGATAATATCTATTAGTGTTTCTTAACATGTGAAATATATTTTCTTTGTAATAGGTAAAATAGATCAAGTGAACACAACTCCGGAGCCGGAAGGAACATCTAATCTTACACAAGAAAGTTGTAATATATTAGCTTGTTGTTGTTGAAAAGTTGTAATTTGATTGTAGAATTTAATTTTAATTGTAATGTTAAGATGTTGAAGACTGTGTTAAGATAATTGTGATTGCATTTTCTTGAAGACAATGTAAAGTGACCTTATTTTAATTGTATTTTTTTTTGGTGCGGGTTTGGGTTTGGGTGAAAAAACCCGAACCCAACGGGTGCGGACGCGGGTGTTATTTTGTCACCCGAATAGCCGTCGGGTTTGGGTTCGGGTTCGGGTGATGCTTTCGGGTGCGGGTGTGGGTAGTGTGAAACACGCACCCGACCCTACCCGTTGCCATCCCTATATTTTACCTTGTCAACTCTTTTTAGAGACACTGACTTATCGCATGGTTGGCAAGGGAAAAATGCATAACACTCTGGGAGAAGTACTTCATCATAAACCGCTCCCTTCTAGATGTTTGAAAGTATCAATTGATATTGACTTAGAGGAGGGTGTGTTATTACCAATCCCATACGAAGTTTCGGATGCAACATTGGTGGGAGAGGCAATATGAGCGTATGTTGCATGGTCGTCAAGACTCATTCGCATAGATGATGAGGTATACTTAAAACCATTATGAACCTTTAAGTACTCAATTTTTTTACGTTCATTTTACTTACATATTTGTTTGTATGGTAATGTTAGACTCCTACAAAACCCAAACTAAAAGATAAGGGGATTACGCGGCCAATCAGTGACATCAAAAAAATAGGTACAACACAATTATATGATATTTATGCTTAGATAATGTTAATTCATCAACTTATACTTGACCAAACTAATTTTATGATATTTATATTATTTCTACTAAAGAGATTGAACAAGTCAGTAGGGGTAAGGAGCCTGTAATTAGCAACATTCCCACAGAAATAAAGAGTGTTGTTAAGAAGAGCGGGGCTAGAAAGAAAGTTACTTCACAGTATAGGTCATGCCTTCAGACATATGTAAGCTTCACAACTATTTCACAAGGTGGTACTAGTCTTATACCCATGGATGCAAAGATTTATGGTTCTGAAGGCATGACATCAATTGGTAAGGAGGATTTGGAACAAGTTTTTGGACATTAGACATCGCTGTTATCAATACATACATCAGGTATACTCCAATCAACTTTGTTTAATTAATTGAAGAATTTATTTACTCATTTCAATGAATAACTAATGTTAATGATGTTTTTATTTAAGGTTTTTGTATGACAAGTTGATTTGCCCGCGTGGATTGGAATCCATATTCGCTTTCATAAATCCCAACTTTGTCCATGCAGGTCAATCATCTCAAAACCGATGAAGTAATAGCGTTTGTACTGCTTATTTATGGCCAACAAAGATACAAAAAAGTTGTTCTTTTTACCATATAATATTGGCCACAAGTAAGATTTTCATTCTAAATTTCCTCTATTATAACTTTTTTCGTTTTTTGACGTTGTGTGGAAAGTTTCGTTTTGCAGGAAAACCATGTTGTGGATCTTAAGGGATTCGGAGGCACAAGTGAGATGACTTGGCCTCCAAGCGATAGGTCTAGTTTACCCCTAGGTCGGGAGCCCTTAGATATAGTATAGGAGTCCTCTCTTGAGCGTGTAGCTAAGAGAGGGAATGAGATAATGATCTTTCTTATGGCCCTAAGGCCTCTTTTTATAGCATAGTCATCACTAATGATCATAATGATGAAACCGTCCATTAATACTTGAAACCACTACTTAATGATTCGTAACATCCGTAACCGGCTCATAAGTAACGTAACGGAAACCAAACCGGCTTTATGCCATTCAGCCAGCACAGGTCGGTCACGGATATATGACGATTCACGTCCGACCTAAGCACTCGGCTCTGACCTAGTGGTCTCGCCGAGGAGTTGCCCGGTTACCGACTTTTAGAACCATCTCGGCCCCTATCTGACACTCCTAGCCCGGGCAATATATTTATGTATGAACAGTTTCCATCTAACCTTTGTTTAATATTACAGTGGACACTGGTTATTGGTTGCGATTAATCCTGTGAGAAAAATTGTATATTATCTGGATTCATTGGGCAATGATTGGACAATATACCCAGATATGAAGAAGACGATTGATACGTAAGTGAGATTGTTCTAAAATATTCATGTGTATATTTAATTATTTATGGGAGATAGTTCTAAATATTCTTTATTATTTTATTATAGCATTCTAAAAAATTTTCGAGCACAAAGAGATATTCAAGTACCAAAGAGTAGAGTCAACAACATTTCGTGGATCAAAGTGGAGGTATATATTTTTCACAATTTTGATTATATAGTGGTGATACTTGATAAAACAAGTTAAGGTGTATATCTTGATGTATATCGGTATTTTCTTTCCATGTGTAGTGTCCTCGTCAGCGCAATTGTGTAGATTGCGGTTATTTTATGTTGAGGTTTATGAAAGAAAGTCTTCTTTTGGACCAATTAGAGATTCCATCCACAGTATGAATTTCTAACTTAGGAATTATTTTAATACTTCTCATAAAATGACTTAGTGCTTTAAGTAAATCATACTATGTTATATTATTATGTAGTACTTTGATGAATTCAAGTGTGCTTATTACTCAAAACATCAATTGGATGAAGTTATGGAGGATTGGTGTCAATTTGTTATGGAGTCGAGAATTTTATTATAAGGTATAACTTTGAGTTTTGAGAATATAATATATGTCATTATAGTTGTGTTGCAATATTGTTGTTTTTGTTGTTGTTATTTGGTAACTTGTATGAATTTCGATTTTTTGATTTTGTTTTAGGTTATATAGGTGCAGATCGATGTAGAAGATAGAGCTATTTTGTAATTCATTGTTGATGTTGTTTCATTGTTGTATAGGTTAATGTTGTTGTTGTTTCAAGTTGTTTCATTGTTGTATATATTAATGTTGTTGTTTCAAGTTTATGAAATATTGTGCAAAAAAAAGGATTGAAGATGTATATTGATGTTGTTGTTTCAAATTTTATATTGATGCTACAAATTTGATTTAAGTTTATGAAATTTAGGTGCAAATTCTGGTTAAAACCTGGTGCAAAAATGGTGAAATTAAATCTGGTGCATATATGCTAATTTTATGATAGGCAGCGTTTTGTTTTTAAAAAAAAATTATATTAAAAAATTTCTTAAGAAAAACGTTGCTAAAGGGGGAGAATAGACAACGCTTTTAATGACAAGCGCTGTCTAAAGTAGATGAAAAAAGCGTTGTTACAGGGAGGCAATAAAAAAGCGTTGCTATAGGGAAAACAAAAAGCGCTGTAAAAAGTAAAGCGCTGTTAAAAAGGGTATCAATAGCAACTTTTTTAGGAAAAAGTACTGCCTAAAGGATATCTACAGCAGCGCTTTTACAAAAGGCTGTCTAAAGCTCCACCTAAAATTCTTTCAAAAGCGTTGTCTAAAGTGGAAGTGCTGCTAAAGAGGGTACCTATAGCAGCACTTTTCAAGAAAAAGCACTGCCTAAAGGGTATTGTCGCACCCCAAAATTTTCCCCTTTGTTTCACCTCAGTGTTTCATTGTTCATAGATATACAATCATGGTGGCTTCAAAAAGTTTCTATAGAGAGATTTTCACGAAAAGAATTGTGTTGGGTTTCGAAGGAAAGTTTCGTTTTGTTACCGATTTAGTTTTAATCCAGGCTATCATTGAGCATAATTCAAAATTCAAGAGGTTTCGAATTATTTGTTCAAGAGGAACTGTTTGGAATTATATGTTCGAAAGGAATTATTTGTTTTTTTTTTGGAATTTGAATTCAAAGTAATTATTTATTTTGAAATTTAAATTTTAAAAGGAATTCTTTATTTCTTGGGGGATTTAAGTTCAATGGAGGGAAAGATGCTGTTCTTGGTTTTTGAATTCACTAGCAGAGAAAAAATAGTTACAAGTAGTTATTCAATTCATATTGGATATGTTACTCGTTTCATTCATTTCAAGCAAAGGTACTCGAGTTAGATTGAATTCCGTTTCTTTTTGTGTGCAACATTCATTCAATTGAAATGCTATGCAAATGGTATTCAAGTTGTATTCATTTATCTCAAGATCTACAAAGTTACAATGCCTTTGAAATTACAAGCTTGATTTTGAAAAGAAAAAACAAATTATTTTATTATGATTCAATCACGAATGTGAGTTACAAAGTTACAAAATTAAAAAGATGTCCTAATTCTACTCTAATGCTACAAGCTTCTAAGGTTTGTTTTTGGTTTGAGCATCATTAGGGTTAGTGTCGGGAATCAGGTTGAAGGTTTTAATTGTGTTCAATCGATCGAGCCTCAGAACTAAAAAGTTCCTTCATCGGCCACAACCTTCTATTGCAAATCACAACAACGTTTGTTGTTGGTTCACAAAAGGAAGTGTGAAATGGAAAATCATAAAACATCATGTTTTCCCAAAGCAATCAAGAAATCCAGCCCAATACAGAAAACCATCAACACAGTTCAAAAATATGTTCAGCCCAAAAATTCTAGCATGGTTCAGCAGACAAAACCCACAGCAGCAAGCAACTGGCAGAACTGGTAGCAGGCAAAAGAAAGCCAGATATGTCAAGGCAGTAAAGTTATTTGGAAAACGAAAGATTATGATTCAAAATGGCAACAAGAGGTAGCATTAGTCGGTATCAAAGATGCAGGATGCTAGTTCCAAGATTTGGTTCTAAGAACAAAAGTATAATGAGCGTACAAATTCAAAGGGATAATATCGTAAAAGTTCCCAACCGATAGTTCCAAGGAGTTTTTTTCACCAAGGGTAAAAAGTAATGACAAGAACATAGCGAGCAAATTTCCCAATAGCAACACACATCCTTTTCGGTGAGAACAAAGAGATCGAAACCAATGAGAAAAATAGCATAATATCTGCTCAAAGATAGCCAAAGGACAAGCATAATATCTGCTCAAAGACAAAAGAGAAGCATAATATCTGTTGAGAGATAGCAAAAGATACAAGCATATAGTCATTCAAGAAGCAAGTTCCGACACAATGTAAAACCAATACCAGAACACCAAGACCAAAACATAATATTTGTTTTAACAAACCTTCAAAAAACCATAGCAGAAAATCAAATGGCATTTGTTCTACCAAACAATCCAAAAACCACAGCCAAAAGACCAAACGTGTATCTGTTCTAACAACTAGCAAGCAGAGCCAAAACCAACACCAGAAAACTAAGACAACACAATATCTGTTCTAACATTCAAAAACACAGAAAATCAAAAAACCCGACGTATTCATCATTTCCCCCAAACACAAACCCTTCAGAAGTTTTTGTTTCAGAAATCATGGGTTTCTGATACAGAGAAAGAAGAGAGGAAAGGTTCAGAACGATCTCACCCGAAAAGCGACGAAGGAGGCCGAATCCAGCATCTAGGGTTCCAACCCCCTTCAAGTTCCAAGAATCTGGTAAATATCTGCAAAATCAATATGAGCATCAGAATAAAAAGGGTCAGAAACATACAAAACACGAAAACACGGGGGTTAGGGGTCACGCCGCCGCCGGAACCGCCATGAGGAGATTTCTGGCGCGGCCATTACGGTTTCTGGTGAGAGAACGGTGAGAGACCAGTGAGGAACGAGAGAGAACGACGAGAATCCATGGGGTTCTTGGGTCAACTGTGAGAGACGCGTGAGAGTGAGAGGAAGAAGATGAGAACGCGTAAGAACACGATAGAGAGTGACAGATTATATTTTGCCCATTTGGGTAATCTTTTCTCTTTTTTGTTATTTTAACTCTATTTTAAAACAATTTAATTTCTATTTTTTTGTTTTAGTGTTTTAAGTCTGGTGGTGACAAGTGTCACCACCTTGTTTTTTTAATTCATTTTCTTTTATTTCTTTTCTTTTTTTGGTTAATTTATTTGTTAAAAAAAATAAGTAAAAGTAATTGGTAAATGATACACCACCTTGGCCGTTGGGGCATTTTGGAGAATGAGATCCGATGCATCCAGTTTGCTAGCACGTGTTGAGATTTTGCTGACCGATCGTACAAGGATCAGATGGATTTCTTTCCGCACCGCCCAGACTTGCTTCATACAGGCTAACTCTAAACTTTCATCTTCTCAATTAATTTATTTTTATGTAAATAACATTTTTGTGCGATGTAATAAGTAATAATTAGCTCTGATAGTTTCTATTTGATGACTTGTCGATTAAACTATTAGTTGATTTTTCATCAAGCAGAAAAAATCGTTTCTAATAATTATTTAAATTTCCGATTGTATTGTGTGATAATTATTTGTTTATTCGGTATTTATTCACCATTGTACACCTCGCACACAATCAACATTAAAACTAATCCGATTCCGCTTCGATTGGCTCATAAGCCGATTTCTTAAAGGGTCTCATGGTTGGGGACGGGCATGGCCATCCTCACGAGGTTGATTAAAGCCCTTGTTGCTTTAATCAATCATAACCCAAAAATAATATTGGTCTATATACCAATTTTCCATGCACCAGGGTCTCATGGTTGGGGATAGGAGCACCTATCCTCACGAGGTTAATCAAGTCCATATACTTGATTAATCATAACCCGATTCCACATTTCATCTCAACACGTATCTCAGAATGTTTTCATCATTAAAAATTCCAAACCTCCATCCAATGTCGAGTTGCTTTTTTTCAAAATGTTTCTTATAATAAACTTAGATGGGGTTTGTTTAAACCGTTAGATGTTAGCCTAATGGTTTAAACATATTTGAAGTTTTTTAGGTTGTTAGGTGATAGCATAATAAGTTAAAAAACTTCTACTCATGTTTTAATAAAAAACTTAGTGTTGCGACATTCGATTAAATTGTTGGATGATAGCCCGACGGTTTAATTGAATTTAAAGTATTTGGGTCGTTAGATGATAGCCTAATGACTTAAAATACTTTTATTCGCACACTTAATAATTGTGAACTTTGTTTCACTTCATTTGTCTTCATAATAAGTATTTTGGATGAGAGATAATTGGTTGAACTTGCTCGCCAATTTCGAATACTTGAATCATTAGATGATAGCCTAATGTTTCAGTATTTGTCATCCACAACTTAAAATCAACTCACTCAAATTCTTTCATCGCTCATATGCGATCATCAAACTCTTTTCCAACGGAAGAGTGTGCAATAGTCATTTCAAACGCTAACGAGGACTTAAGATTTTCAGACAAAACTAAACAAGTCCAAGTTCAAGCATTTGAAATATCTAATGCATGATTTTTTTTATAATATCAATACAACAAACTTAAAACCTTTTTGAGAGGAACTACGGAGTTTTGACTTTCCCATTGCATAAGGGAATACGTAGGCACACGGTTCCGAAACCGTGTCAAACTCAAAATAATAATAAATAAACTCCGTTTCTTTTATTTTTCGATCTTACTCATAACTTAGCAATAAACACACGCAAACACTTAGAACTAAATGGGTCCCATCGAGTACGATGGATGTAAGGGGTGCTAATACCTTCCCCTTACATAACTGACTCCAGATTCCATATTTTTGGTCGTAGACCGCCTTATCCGCATTTGTGGGGTTTTATCTATATTTTCCTGTTCCTTTTGGAACAAATAAAATTAGGTGGCGATTTCACTTACTTTCGAAATTTAAATGATTTTTGAAAATCGAGTTGCTTCAGGTATCTATAGCAGCACTTTTACAGTAACCTAAGTGTTGTCTATACCTTTAGCAGCGGTGGTTTTAGCAACGCTTTTAAGCGTTGTTAAAGGCCTAAAAAAGCGTTGACTAATTCCTTGTTTGGCGTAGTGGATGGATCATACTTTTCCGTGGAGAAAAAGCCGCCAAAAGAAATCTGATAGGGTTAAAGAGATATATGGCAATAAAAGAGAAGGGGTTGCACCAGAAAGAGAAACGAAGGTCTGCTTCGGATGGAAAGAAATCAATAAGATAATGAAAGGATTGAATGAAAAGGAAACACAAAGGAGAACCAACAACACTTAGATAGAGGAACACACACAAATATGGAAAGGGCTCAAAAATGACATTCTTAGAAGATCAGAGAGTCATCCAAAATTTGTTGTCATAAGTATATCATTATGGCGTCTATTATAGAGAAATGTTATATGATATCAACTCATCTAATTACTATTGGGACACAAGGATAGAAGAGAATAATGATGGAAATAAGAGAGCGGATAAAATAAGGACTAAATTGTATTGAATTGAAAACTAATGAAATACAAGTACCTATTTATACATAACTAAAAGCCTAAAAAGTAACTAACTAAAAACAAACCCTAATCCTAATCTTAAGGAATTAAGATATACGATAGTAATAGTAAAATAACAAATACTAAAGTACCCTAATAATTATCAAAAACGCCCTTTCTAATCATGAATTATTCACAACAACCATCCCTTAATTCATGTTCATCACAAACTGACTGTATTATAACCTCACTTTCTAGACAGCTCCAGAAGGTGCCATCACTCTAACGGATAAGGTGTTCAGTCTTGATATCCTTCATCAGAACATCTACAGCTTGCTTCTGGTTGCAACTCTTCTTTGCTAATATGTCATCACCATAAAGACACACTAGAATCATATTGCTTCCAAAATGTTTCACATACACACCATATGTCATCTCACATTTCTAAAACCCTTGCTTCTTATAAAATGAATCAATCTTCTGAGTCCAAGCTCTGGGTGCTTTCTTCAATCCATACAGAGCTTTGTGTAACTTATACACCATTCATTCCTGATTCTTTTTCCCAAAGCCAGGAGGTTGTGACACGTATAGCTCCTCTTGTAATGGACCGTTCAAAAATGCTGACTTTACGTCTAAATGCATCAACGACCAAATTTTGTTCGCAGCTAAGGCAGCCACCAATCTGATTGTTTCATGCCTTGCTACAGGAGAAAACAACTCAAAATAGTCTCGTCCAGGTTTCTGAATAAAAACTCGGGCCACTAACCTTGCTTTGTTCTTGCCAACTGATCAATCTGGCTTAAACCTCACCTTAAAAGCCCATCTGACGCTGATGGCTTTCTTCTCCCTTGGAATCTCAAAAACTTCCAAGTCTTATTTTCTTCTGAAGCCTCAAGTTCTTCATTCATGGCGTTCAGCCACACTTTCTTCTTGAGAGCATCTTCAGTGCCTATTTATTCAGAATCTCCTTCTAATTCTGGAACCGTATCTCCTTCTGAACTTTCTTCAGAAGTTTTATTTCCACCAGAAGCTCCACATTTGTTAGTTTCTGGACCTTGTCCAGAATCACCACCTTCAGAACTTCCACAAGAAGTTCCACCTTTGTTAACTTTTGGACCTTGTCCAGAACCATCACCTTCAGAACTTCCAACAGAAGTTCCACCTTGTTAACCGGACCTTGTCCAGAGCCATCACCTTTAGAACATCCACCAGAAGTTCCACCTTTGTTAACTTCTAGACCTTGTCCAGAGCCATCACCTTCAGAAGTTGGATCGCCTTCAGAAGCTCTTGCTTCAGAAGTTCCACCTTAAGAATCATGATCACCGTCAGAGGCTAGACTAGAAATTTCACCTTCAGAATCATGACCAACGTCAGAGGTTGGACTACCTTTAGAAGTTCCTCCTTTAGAAGGTCAACCTTTAGAGTCACCAAAATTTTGATCACCTCCAGAAGCTTGTCCTCTAGAACCTACGTCTTCAGAGTTTTCCCTTCCAGAAGCATGATCAGTTTGATCACCTCCAGAAGCTTGTCCTCAAAAACCTACGTCTTCAGAGTTTTCCCTTCCAGAAGCATGATCAGTTTGATCACCTCCAGAAGGTTGTCCTCTAGAACCTATGTCTTTAGAGTTTTCCCTTTCAGAAGCATGATCACCACCAGATTCTGGATCATCATCAGAATTTGGATCAGAATCAGATTCACTATCTGAATCATCCTTAGAGTTTCCAGAAGATTCTTCATCTTCTGGCTCTAACTCTTCTTCAGAACCTTCATCATTATCTGACTCATCCTTAGAGTCTTCAGAAGCTTCTTCATCTTCTGACTCTAATTCTTCTTCAGAACCTTCATGTTCTGCCTCATCTTCAAAACCTTCGTGTTCTGACTCATCTTCAGAACCTTCATGTTCTGACACATCTTCAGAACCTTCATGTTTTGACTCATCTTCAGAACCTTCATGTTCTTACTCATCTTCAGAACCTTCATGTTTTGACTCGTCATTAGAAGTAGAACCCCCTTGAGATTCTAACTCATCTTCTAACTCTGACTCTTCTTCTAAAACTTCAGATTCTGACTCATCTTTAGAATCTACAAATTCATTTTCTGGTTGTTCTTCAGAAGTTTCATCTTCTGACTCTTCTTTAGAAGTTTCAACTTCTGACTCTTCATCACTTTCTGACTCTGACTTATAAAGAGACACTTCGAATCTTCATCCCTTGATTCGTAAATGATAACCTCACAGGTTCCTCGTCAGATTCATAAGTCATCAATAGCACAAGTTCATCATCTGAATCATCTCTGGCTATTTTTGCTTCTTCTGATTCTCTTTCTTTGTTTGACCTACAATCTCTAGCAAAGTGGCCAAACTGCTTACAGCATTAACATTGAACTTTCCTTTCTGATACTTCTCATCATAAACAAAAGTTTCTGGCTTCTGGAATCTATCACCACGTCTATTCTGCTTCTGGTCCTTCTTGACAAAAGAAGCTTTCAGATTCTGCTCTACTTCCCTCTCAGAAGTTCTGCCCAAGCGCAACTCATGCGCTTCTAGACTACTTTGCAACTCTTTAATCTTCATGGTCTCCAGATCTTTGTTATGTTCAATTGCAACAACAATATAATCAAACTGAGGGATAAGTGACGTCAGAACCTTCTCTATGATCACTTGTTCAGAAAAAGTTTCTCCATAAGCCTTCATCTCATTAGTGATCAGAATCACTCTTGAGATATACTCAGAAACCTTCTCACTGCTCTTCATGTTGAGATTTTCGTATTACTTTCTCAAGGGCTGAAGCTTCACCTTTTTCACTGATGCGTCACCACCGTAACACCTGACTAGTGTGTCCCACGTCCCCTTTGACGTCATAGAATCTGCAATCTTCTCAAACACAGTCGCTTCCACACACTGATGGATGTAGAACAACGCCTTCTGATCCCTCCTCCTTTTATTTCTCTGCACCTCTTTCTCTTCTTCTGTTGCAGCTTCTGCAACTGGAATGTAATCATCGGTGACAAGCTCTAGAACATCTTGAGCTCCAAATAGCACACGCATCTGAATCATCCATCTATTCCAGTTTTTGCCATCAAAGACTGGAAGTTTGGTGCTTATGTTGTTGTTTCCGTTCATCTTCTTCCTTGCGCAAATATCTTTAGATATTAACTCACACAGTGTTTTCCAACCCACAAATGTAAATTCTTGTTCTAGTTTCAACGTGAAACCTAGAAACAAAATCAAACACACAAACAACTCACTCACTGTGTTTCCATTAATTCTAAACCGAAAGCTCTAAATACCAATTTGTTTGGGCTCAAGGATAGAAGAGAATAATGATGAAAATAAGAGAGGGGATAAAATAAGGACTAAATTGTATTGAATTGAAAACTAATGAAATACAAGTACCTATTTATACACAACTAAAAGCCCAAAAAGTAATTAATTAAAAACAAATCCTAATCCTAATCTTAAGAAATTAAGATATACGGTACTAACACTAAAATAACAAATAATAAAGTAACCTAATAATAACCAAAAACGCTCTTTCTAATCATGAATTATTCACGACAATTACTTCTCTAAGTATGATTAAATTTAATATTGTAGAATATTATATTCTATTAAAATTTTGTTAAGGAAAAGTAATAAATTAGTTTTAAAAGACGATTTACGATTGTGATTTTTGTTTTGAATTTTAAAGTATTTTTTATATTTAATAAGATTTTAAAGAAATTTAAGAAATTTTTTCACATATTAAAATATATAAGAGTGGATAGAAATTAAAAAAAAAAAGTAAAAGATTTAATAAAGTAGGGGTTTTTAGCAGTATATGGCAGTAATGCAACATTTTAGCATCACATGGAAGTAGTGCTAACTGTTAAATTTCCGCTAAAGATAGACATGATGCTATATGCCATACTTTTTAGCTGGCACCGTATGCTCGACACCTATCAATATCACACTGTATGTCAAAAGTGTGAGTCTATCCAATATATTTAATGGAGAGAGAGAGAAATATTATTACAATGAAAACAGTATTATTATACGGTATGGGACATCCTTTTAGATGTCCAAATAACAATACCGTATTTTATATGGTTTTTCTTTAATTTTATTAATATTTTATTGTCACATCAAAATATGTGCATGTATATATGGTATCTCGTATAAGTTCTTCTAGTATAACTATAGCATTCCACTTAATTAATTAATAAACATAAATGCTACATGATTGTAATTCGAAATTCACGTGGCTCACATGGCAATATTTTACATTTTAGATAAATCACAAGGGACATAGAAAAATACATTATTCCACATTTTTAGTTGACACCTGACTACAATGATTCGGATAAAGGATTGACATGAAAGAGATATTTAACAATTCTGAAAGCATAGCAGTTAAAGTATTAATAAACATAAATGCTAAATGATTATAATATATAAAGCTACAGATCATGCATAAAGCTACAGATTATGTTACTTGACTCATTTTAATTTTTTGTTGTTATTTGGTAGGTGTTAGATTATCATTCATTTGCGTTAAAAATGTGATTAGAATATTACATTAAGTGTCACGGGACACAACTAAATTTATTCAAGTAAAAAATATGCATAAATATTACTCACAACGTACATTTGACTACGATTATTATAAGAAAACAATAAGTAATATTTGTAAATTTTACGATCTCATAAATTTTATCACCGATATTCATTAATTTTACGGGTCACTATCATGACAATAAATTTTTTATTTTATTTTAATCAACAACATATTTATAAATATTTATAATTATTAGTAATATTTATAGTTATTAGACATATTAGATTTATCATGTAAGTAATTTGTTACATATTTTTTAAAATATTTTTAACTATTAATAATTTTATAATAACAATGTATATTTACAACAAATAAGCCATATGAAATTATCTAAAATAGAAATGCATATTTAAGATAAGAATTGAGACGGTTATTTTTTCACTAAACAACCTCTGAACAAAATTAAAAAGCACTTTTACTAAAATAGAAAAATAAAAATACATATGAATATAACAAATACATTTAAAACACACAACATAATACATTAAACATAACATATAAATTACTTAAAATAACAAATACATTTAAAAAATAAAAACACACACCATCAAATTTTATTGAAGAATTTCAAAGTTGATTCCACACCCTCTCCCTCAAGACGTTTGGCTATGGATTGGACCATAAAATTCTTAACATCAACTAATGAAATTTTGTCCACAGTTGTTAGGAGTTGTTTGAATTCATTATCGGACATTGAATTCAAGAATTCAACTTTAGCTTCTTGTGTATGAAGTTGATGAAAAGATATAATTTCTCTGAGTTGCTTCTCAAGCACATCCATATCTTTAGGAAAGATAATCTCAGGTTGAAATTGGTATGGTAAGTCTTGAAAGTGTTGAAGTTGGTCATTAACAACTGGAATCCTTGCGGCGAGGGATCTCTCCATGTCAATCATTACACCGTCGGAAGATTTAACTTGAATTGTGTTGGCCATGGTTTGTTTTGTTTGAGATAGAGATAAATGAAGTTTTGTTTGAGATAGAGATGTTTGAAATGAGAGGAATGGAGTGAGATGTTTGAAATGAGAGGAATGAAATCTGAGTTATATAGAAGATGGTGGATTGTGGTCCCCACTGTTGGGTTTTTAGTTTTTCTTTTTAATTTAATATTAAAAATAAGGGTGATGTATTTCTAACACTATGGTACAAACAATGTCGAATAAACTGATCTGCACTTATACAAACTATAACACCATAAACTCAAACACTTAATTTATAAAAATATTCGAAATAATTACTCAAATAGGGTGTAACATTTTCTCAATATAAAACAATTTTCTCAAACATCATGTTATAGCCACAATATTAAAATTCAACACATTTTTCAATTTGTCATGTTAATAAAGATATATTCTTCCTATAGTTGGTGTCAAGTAGCATTGCCCTATAATAAACATAAATGCTAAATGATTATAATATATAAAGCTACAGATCATGCATAAAGCTACAAATTATGTTCACTTAGGAATGGTAGGCCTCGAAGTAGTTCCAGTTGAATCCATAAGACCTTTTTCCTTAAGTTGTTGCAAAACCTGCAGTAGTGGGACCAAAGTTGTTGCAAAACCTGCAGTAGTGGGATCAAAGTTGTTGCAAAACCTGCAGTAGTGGGACCAAAAATGATGTTTTTCAAACAAATTGTATCCTAGAAATTGTACACTGGTTTAGTTGTCATTCACAGATGGAACTTAATTGTTTTATTATGATGTGTACTGCTGAAAGGTTTCCATCAAGTAGGTCCATAAATTTGAAACTTGGTGCAGGAAAAGTTTATGAAAATTCATTTGAGTGCCACGGTAAAATATGTGGGGTTAAAATTTAAATTTGTAAAAGTGTGTTTCTCTATGTATATTTATTTGATAAACTTATATAATTTAGGTATATAAAAAATGTGGTCATGGAAAAGTGTTTATCTTAAATAAAATCTTTTGGACAACCAGCTGAACAAAACTTTTTTAGAACGGACAATAAAATAAAGTTGTTTCTCTATGTAGTTGTTGGGCAGTAAATTATTTCATCATTTTGGTACACAATACAGGCCATATGTTTATATATAATATTATCATATAGTACAAAACCTACAATGCTATGTTCAATAAAACTGCAATCCTTGTATTGATGCCCATGAAAAGTACTTCTTTTTGAATCTTTGTGAGCTACTATCAAGTACATATTGTTGGGCCAAAAACGCAATAACGTGTGCAAGTCTCTATAATTTTTACTATTCCATAGAACTCATTGAGTGACAGTACTGATAACATTTTAACCATAGTTCCATCTTAAAGACTTTTAGAGCATATACATTAGGGGTGACTTTTTAAATTTTAAGCCAATTGTGTTACTAAATAAAATAATAAATTTCAAATAGAGTAATTTGAATAAATCATAGGAAACCACTGTAGTTTTGTTGGATTTTTAATTTTTTAAATATGTTTTTATACTTTTTGAACTATATAATGGAATTATTGGGACACAATTTAAAATTTTAAATGAGTGCTATAAATATTTAAATTTTTAGGTATTTCTTATTCTTTAAATGAGTGCTATAAGTTTATTATCCAAAGAATTTCATGCTATGGAAATTTTACTTATAATATTTCTAATATATTATAGTATGTTTTATTACTCTTATCAGAGGACTCGTTATATATATATATATATATACATACTGTATTCTTTAGGTGGAATCAATTTGCAATTTACAATTGTCATTTCAGTTTTTTTTGGGCATTCATTTTGTATTAGATTACAACATCTTTACCCTTTGGTAATGAATAAATACTTATCTTACTCTACTGTAATATTGCGTACATTATATCTCACGACTAATATATTATGTGCACAACATACTATCTCACATTTTTCTCCTATATTATCTATCCTTACAATTCTATATTTTTTCATTAATTTTACTAAGGTGACAAGTCAATTAATTTTACTACCGAGGCAGTTAATGTAGGTTGTTGTTGCTTATGATTATTAGTATTTAAAATGTAGAATATTTGTGAGTTGCATAGTATTCATTTATTAATTTAATACAACTTGACAAGTCAATTGTATGAAGATTAGCAGTGTCATATTTTTTCTTTTAAGTGAAATAAATTCAGTTAGAAGACTTTCCTTTATATGTTTTGTTCTTACATGTTCCTATGTGGTCATACATTTTGATCTTTTACTATATTGCAAAAAAAGATTCACTAATTTTATTGCTCTTGCCTAAATAATTGCATTCAATCTTTTATGTATACATTTTGATCTTTTACTATATTGCAAAAAAAGATTCACTAATTTTATTGCTCTTGCCTAAATAATTGCATCTAAACTCAACTCTTCATTGACCTAAAGAAATAAAAAGAAGTTTTAGTTTGGTTTAACACATTATAACATTTCTATAGAAAATAAATGTGCTTCTATATACATAAATTTGAAATGCGTACCAGTCTCTTATGGATTTGTTGGAATGCCTGGCAAAATTTCTCAACTTCTTGTGTACCAACCTGTAGAAACATTAGAACGAATGAGACTCGCTCATTCTAAGTCTTCTTGACAACAATGACAGGTAAATGACATAAATCTTTGTAACATCACGATGACAGTTATAACACAGATACTGTGTAATAACACACCCTTGTCCAAAACGCACACACACACTCACTTCTCTCTGATAATGTGTGCAATGTGCGTAACAATCTAGATTTAATTATAGCCCTCACAAAGAGAAAAAGAAAATGTAGACAAGTAAATAATGTTCATATACATAAAAATGATAAAAACTGAAATGCTTCTCTACTATAACAACAAAAGATTCTCCTCTAATTACATTAGAATGCTTATCCTCTATCTTTACAAAACCTTCTACATAAAGCTACATCATGTAATGAAACTTTTAACTGAGCACACAAACCAAGTCTACTAGGTCACCGGTTCCAAAGGAAGGAGGCATAGATTTTCCAATAAGTGTGTCTATATTTCATGATCCAAAACGAATTCTACTCTCATGAACTGACTTCTTTACCATATTCGTTCACAAAAATGTGAGAACCCTTGCTTATTTTTCAATGCATTCAGACGGCGATGCAGCGGCCCTTGCTCTTTTGACAATGTACTTAAGCCATACAGCGTGCTGCCCGATTATGGGCAACGATTTAGCATTCACATTATTTTGTAGTTGATCCATGTCATAGAGATTCGACAAAGTTTTACATTAGCTGTCAACTGCCTAACACTACTCTTTCCTTTTATCCAGGCTTGGGACTGGCTATGCATAGAAAAGCTAACATAGGAAGGATTTTTATTGACATGCCATATAGGACAAAATAATTTATGAAAAATTCTCAAACAATCCTTTAAGGCATTGTTCAAGGAGTCAAAAGAGGTATCTTTTGAATAAAAAAACAATGTATTTATTACTTTGACAAGTTTTTTATGGGTTCCTTAAACAATGCCCGACTCTTGTTAGCATGACCACTTTTTATATGCGGAAAGACATAGTATGTGTTTCATCATCCAAGAAAACGATAACTAGATAATGTAAAAATGAAAATCAAAGTAATTCAAACTGGGTTTGAAAGTGTCGTTGGAGAAAAGAAACCTTTAATATTGAATATGAAGAGAATTTAGCATCGCAATTAGTTTCGATTAAAATTTCATATTAATCATCTTCAAACTTTTAAGGTTAAAGCCCATAATTTATAGTTTTCTTGTAGAGATTGAAAAGTAAAGAAGTAAACCAGTAAACAAGGGTGCAAACGAACTTCAATGAACATGTTCACTTTCCCTTTTAATAATTTAAGCAATGAGGATAGTTCTAGTACATAAATCATTATGCATGTCAGAGTAAGCAGATGAATTCAAAATACCTTTTTAGCAGCCTCTGATTTTAGCTTGCTCCAAAATGAATCTGTTTGTTTGAAGAATGCACATAACAAA
Source organism: Vicia sativa (assembly GCA_021764765.1). Classification (NCBI taxonomy): domain Eukaryota; kingdom Viridiplantae; phylum Streptophyta; class Magnoliopsida; order Fabales; family Fabaceae; genus Vicia; species Vicia sativa. Next base: position 309,624,032 of record CM038793.1, on the reverse strand, counting down.
ACATTAATTAAGACACAATCCAGTTGATTATTGAAACAAAATTAACCGTATTGCTCAGAAACACATGAATTTTGATGTACTTTGCCGAATATCTAAGATGATCAAAACGTTCCAAATATATTAGACTAAACAAATGTGTCAAACAATAAAGGTTATATGTGATACCGTGTTTGTTGATTCCTTGAATCTCAAAATCTTTATCCTTTTCATTCCATGCATCATGCCATTCAGTTAGCTGCAGTTATATGTTTGTTAAACAACATTATATGTTTCCACAAACATCAATTCATTCAGCGGTTTCAGGATTACTACCTCTTCCTTTGCTGATTGAGATCCAGACGGATGCTAATTGTTTGGATGATGATTCTTCTTCCTGAAAGTTATCGGTTGTTCATTAGGTGCTTGGGCATATTCTCAAACATAGAATCGTGTGGAGTATTTGAAGCTAAAAAACCAAAATTTGGACTTTGCTTTAAATAGTTTCTAACTATGTTGTGGGAAACAGGACTTCAGATTCATAAATTAAAATATATGCAAACCTTCACCGATGTAACTGTATTTAAGGTAGAAAAATCGTAGAAAATGATAATGTCTCCCATCATATTACATATGCAAATGGAAAAGAAAAAACATGGGAAATCATTCCAATATCTTTCTTAAATGAAAATCAAAGCAAAATGAGATGATATTCTATCTATTCTGAAAACTCCCTAGACAAATCCTAGCATTCATAAAACAATCCCTGCATACTCCAAACTCAGTACAAAGAATGAGGCACAGCCTAAAAACAAAAGGACATTATTTTACTAGGTCTAATGGCAGTTGCCTGCACACCGTCCTAGCACGCGCCAATCATCGACCCACATAGAACATTCATTTCATATAGATCCGCTGTCAATGGTTATCAAAATCACGATTTAAATCTTAAAATCTTGCGATTTTACGATCTCACTCCCCTCGAACGATCTAAATCTTAAGTAGAATCGTGTGTTGTAGTCAAATTGTGTAAAGAAATGGTAAAACTATTGATTATGTGCGATTGGACAGTTCCGACCACGACTGGCCATCTTCCGGCCACCACTATTACAGGTCGGGAAGGATGATAGGATACAAAGGCTCAACAATTTCGGTCCAACGGCTTCCATTTTCCTACGGATAAACTTATCTGCGAAAATATCATGTAGAAATAATTCAAATATGTAGTATTATTTTCCATTTTAGTAGTATCTTACGATTTTTGTTACGATCTTATGTTTTACGATCTTGCTACCCCCTCTCGATCTTACAACTATAATTGAGTAGAATCTACCGGTCTTAGTTACGATTTTATGTTTTACGATCTTACTATCCCATCCCGATCTTATGCAAGATCCCTATTTTGACAACCTCAACCCCCAAATGAAACAAATAATTATAAATTGATTCAATGCCTACCTCCCAATCGAGTTATCCTCACTGCTCATAATAGAGACCCCAGCTTATCAATGACACTAACACTAATTTGTAGATGTTCTGGCCTTCTGGGCCATTTGCACGGCCCACGATGCCGTTTTCCCGGCCCACGATGGAAGTCCCAACAACAAGCATCACACGGAAAGATGTGCGGATAAGGTAGGACCTCACCCCAGCCGAAGACAGGGAATTCCAGCCTCGAGAGAATCTCCCACTGTCAGATCTTATCGAAAGCAACCCACATGAGGCACTATATCCCACCAGGACGGTTTTAAACGCCTGCACTATATAAAGTCCAACATGTGTCATTTCAGGTATTCTCTCATTCCTACACTCATACAACTTTCTCACTCATTCACGGACTTGGACATTGGGGTGCTAACCTTGCAGGTCCACCCCTACTCAGCCGTACCAGAAACTCACTACACCGCACAGGAACTTCGTTCCACTTGATCTATAATAATTTGAGCAAATCGAAGTTATTGAATGTAACCACATGTGTGTATCATGTATGCATCAAACACCCAACACACACACATTCAGTTAGACGAATCGGTGCTACATGATCAGCAACTTCAATACCTAGTTCTAGTTGAAACTGACAACACTATTTCACAATTTATTTTGCATCAACAATTAACAGCTGAATTCCCCTTCTTAATATCAAATAAACCTAATTCATCTCTGGACCTAGTTAAGATCTCAATCTCATACTCTCTCTCTCCTCTAAGTTTTCTGTAAAATATCCTGAAAACCCAAAACTATCTTAAAACAAGTATAAACAAACATGTAATTGGGTATCACAAAAGCACCATGTAAACCACAAAATTGACAACATGGGCATCTTAAAGATCGAAGCTTTAAACAACAGGGAAGTAAGATTTGTGATATTGAGTAACAAAAATTAAAAATCAAGGAGAATCCATAAGTTTCTAAACCCTAAAAACACAAACACTAGAGATAGAGAGAGAAGTACAGAATAATCGCGTGAACGAACAGAAGGGAAGAGCTGAAGAAGGCGTTGAAATTCAGCTTCATTCATGGTTGACTGATAGAAGTTTGAGTTTATGAATGTGAACTTTGATGATGGAAAAGACTTCACTGACACACAACCTTCGGAAAACGAAGCACACCGCACCGCACACACAAACTATTCTACCATTCTCTAACTTTTCTTTTGTTTCGCACATTCTCTAATTATTACCCAACTTTTTATTATAAGAAAATATATAAAATTTAAATTTATTAAACAATTTATGTATTTGTACTATATATTAATTATTTAAAAATATGTGTTTGATGTGTGAAAGAGATTTTTGATAATGTGAAGTTCAATATTTTGAAGGTATCTTGAAGTTGATAGTGGTATTTTTGACGAGATCTTAGAAGGTCAAAAGATCGATTTGGGATTGGTTGATTGATTTGTGTTAATCAATTGAGGTAAAGGTGGTGATTTCATAATAGACGAGAGTGGTGTGATAAGATTCAGAGACGGAGTTTGTGTGACAAATGTGCCTGAACTTAAGAAAAGCATTCTCGAGTAATGTCACATAAGTAGTTTGAGTATTCATCTTGGCGTTACTAAGACGTGTCAAGACTTGAAGAAGATGTTTTAGAGGCCAGGAATGAAGAGGAAAGTAGATTAGTTTGTTTATGTTGTTTGACTTGTCAGAAGTCAAAGATTGAGAAAATGAAAAGGTGTGAAAGGAATAAACTACAAGCATCATTCACCTACACTTGACTCTATTCCTCCATTATTGTCATCTGCAACAAAGGGGTTGAATTAAACAGATGATACAACCCAATGAAAGGCGTATGAATCATGAGAAAAAATTACTAATTGAACAAAGAATATAATTTCTCATTACACCTTTGTATAATGGGGTGTATCTCCAAAAATCACAAAATAACCTTAGGTGAATTCGGAGATACATCTCCGACGCACTAAATATTATTTTTTGCATAAATTTAGTTCAAAGACCCATATTTGAATAAACTCAAGGTTAATTCACAAATACATCTCCGAAGACACCTTTCGCCCTTAGTAAATCAAATAGTCACCCCATTTCTTAAGAAAAATAGTTCGGAGATGTATATTCAAACTATTTGTGTAGTAAATTCTGAGAAACATCTCTGAATTATTGCAATTATGTTTTTTCCAGAAACAGTTTATTGAGATTGTGGTGTTTTCAATCCAAACTAATTTTAATTCAATTAACATTGTCGTTATTTGTTTCAACAATTGATAAAAAGAATGTTATAGAACCAAGTAATATGTTATAATATCATAAAAAATATAATAGTACAATAATTGTTTTCCAAGTCGATGAAAAATAAACAAAAAACAATCAAAAACATAGTCTACTAAGTACGCATAATCCTAACACTCAAACGCATCCTTAGCCTATGGTAACCAAAGACATTTTGTGACTCAGTAAGAACGGGGCATGATAGGGCAACCACTTCATCGCCACTTCTATCGAACAACTCAGACTCAATGCCCTTTCCTATCATTCGTATAATGGTCTGACAAATCGGTAACACATCAATGATATGGTCATCCATGGTATGTTCATTCTCTAAGATCTCCTCGTGAGCAGACCTAGGTGGACGTTCATGACATGTAAGGGTGTGACAACTTGTAGAACCATGTCATGTAACCATCCACGTTATACCATTGTTCTGTAGCTTCATGACTCTGATACTCCACTAGTACCAGAAGACTCTCACAATATTCCAGAATGTCATCCAGTTGTTTGTGGATAATGCTCACAAGAGCAGTCTGGAGACGGGACCTTAGAATGATCTACATGTATCCAAACGGTTGCACACCCCGCTTAGGAAGATACATGCACATGATATTGGTCTCACATGTTAGCTGTGACACCCCAAATTAATCCAAATATTAGATAATTAAAATTTTAATTATTTATTTAATTAAAGGCTTGATTATTTATATTTTTGGATTTAATTAGATTATTTAAAGAAAAGAAGAGTTAGGTGATGTGAAGATTAATTAGAGGGTGTGAGGAGTAAATTACTCTACTCTTACTAATTACTAATTATTGTATTTATTGGAATAATAAAAGGAATATTAAAAGGAAAAGAAGAAAAAAGAAGGTTATTTGGAATATTCATCATACGTGAGATTGGAGAAGAGAAGAGAAAAGAGGGAAAAGCCAACGCTGGGAAAGTCAAAGATCATCGCGAGGTAAGGGGTGATTTCATTCGATTTTAATGCCTTATGGGTTTTGGGAATCAATTGAATGATTGGGTATGTTAGGAAATTTGATTTAGGTAATCCTAGGTTTGTAGGATTCATCCTTATTTGTGTCGGATTATAGGATTTGAAACCGTTAGTGTGTCAAACAACTAATAAGAACGATGAAATAACGATGTATGATGTTGAATTGTCGTATAATGGTTGCATTTTGGTGTTTCTAATTTACAATTTGTATGGGAAAGATTGGGAATGATTTGGAATGCACAATGCTGTCAAAAATAGCAGTTTTTGATTCTGCAGGTCGTGGGAACCGGTTACTCCTGGGGAGGAACCGGGTTCTCAGTTCAAAACTTTCAAAATTGCGCATTTTTGTACGTGGGAACTGGTTCCCAGAATGGAGGAACCGGGTTCCTCATACAAATTTCCAAGAGCGTGACTTTTTGAAAAGGTGGGAACCGGGTTCTCCCAGGGAGGAACCGGGCTCCACGGTGTTGGTTTTCAAAACACTTAAAACTTTAAAAATTCATATTTCCTAAACCGTAACTCCGATTCGAGTGCCGTTTTCGGCAGTATTTCTTAAATTAAAAGTACTATCTTATAAAAAGAGAAAAATATTATTTTATGGAAATTATTTTAAAAAGAGTCGAACTCCCAATTTTTGAAAAGTTGATAGTTTAAGGACAATGGGGAATGGGATGTGGATTGCCTGATTTAATGAATGAGGAATAATGCTTACAAGGTTGTGTTTGATTTTCATTATGATTGAATGTAATACTTTGGTGATTGTCATTATGTGAATTATGTTGAGATTCATAATCTGTGAACTAATGTTGCATGCTTTTATGATGCATGCATAAGCATTGTTTATGGTTCATTCCCATTGTGCGGAAGTGAACTTGCAGAGCCAATAAACTTACTAGGATTCAGAGGTAGTGAGGCTAGATTCTTGACCTAGTGGTTATGGGCGAATCATGGATTAAGATTCTTGACCCAGTAGTTACGGGCGAATCATGAATTGCCGCTGTTTTCCGAGTGTGATGGAACAGTGGGTGAACTCGGTTCACGTTTGGTACCACATGCATAGAGTCTGCATTGCATATGGGGTTGTAACATGCTAGGATGGTTTCCAGTGTTACAATTTCCATTGATTGTTTATTTGCATAATGGATTGCGTGCAATGTCTTATGAACTGAACTGTGATCGTGTATTTGGATAATGGACTAACGTATCAAATTATTCAGTTGTATTTAAAAATGTAGAATGCATTTTATATTGATTAGAAATCTCACCCTTACTTTAATGATTTCAGATTTGAAGTGAATAACTGCTTGGAATCGGTGAGGATAACTTCTAGAGTTGAGTCATTTAGTTAATCTGCGTGTTAGTGTCGTGCTCTGGTAGATGTAACACTGGGGAAACGCTTGATCTGAAATTCTTTATGGATATTAAATAATGGTTTGGTTCATGTTTCGATTTATGTCTTGGAATAATTATGAATGATGTATTCAGGATTTGTTATGTTTCATTTCCGCTGTTAAACATAACCTTAAGTCTGTTTTATTTAATGATTTTTCTTCAGTGAAAGCATGACAAGTGCTTGGTTCTAATTTGAATTATATTTAAAAATTGTGACGCCTCTTGATATGTGATTAAAACTCTGATTAATATTTATAAATCGTGGGTAATTAGAAGGGGTGTTACATTAGCCATGCATAGTATAAGGAAATATGGTTGAATGGAATAATGTCTTGATGAATAATGTATGGCATCTAGACGACGACATCATGTTGTATCCGATCGATGTACACACGGAACGACACCATAACATTATTCCCTCTAATAGGGACAAACTGAAAAGCAAATAGGAAATTCTCAGGATACAATAGGTCACGTTGAAACCTGTGAATTTCGTAATAACGAGTAACAATTCATCCCTAAAATTTATAAGAAAAAAGTATTAGTAACAAGGGTGAAAAAAGTGGTTTAACTTAATAGTGGAATTTGGAAATTAATGTAAGCACGGTGCATGAGTCTATCATTTACTTTGTCGTCCAATTAGAACCTTCGTTCGATTGAGTACATGTATACCAAGCATGCGGCCCATCGGTTCCCTTTGTGAATGACCTTCAAATCGATGAAATACTTGAGGACCACCACATCCACAGAGATTACACTTTTGTCCACAAACATAGATATGTCAACCAAGAACATGAAGAAACATCTCAAGATACACTCCTTATGATAGTCAACCCAAAGATCATATGCATTCGGATGTTAGGCTATCTCCAAGTTATCGTCATACAACTTCCTACAAAGAAAACTTAGCATCTTTACCCTGTGCTTTTGCACTACTCAAAGGCTTCCGCATGGTCAGCTCCCAAATAAGCCAACATCATATCCACTGCTTCATCTATGTTAATCTTATTATGATCAAGCAACCTTCCTTTGATGGAAAGGTGTAGGAGGAAAGTTGTTACATCATCTAATGTAATAGTCATCTCGCCAATAGGAAAGTGGAAAGGTGATGTTTCACTATGTCATCTCTCAAGAAATGCAATATGTATGTCATGGATGATGATGTTGTATCCAAAAGCACAAAGACCTGCAAGACCAAATTTCTAGAGTGCACTTTTGAACCACTCATCCGGAGGCACATAAAGACTGTGAATCTTTATTGCATGGTTCACATATGTCAAATAGTCATGTTCTTCTTGAAAATAAAATATAACACTCTCAGTCGAGTTGAACTTGGTTAAAATATAAAAAAATAGAACCCGTTAAAAAATAAATCCCTCTTCGTCCCATATATGTGGAGCCGCATGATCTCCAAAGTATATCAATAATGAAGTATATGTGGTCCCTTCTAGAAAAGGGTCTACAAACGGGACATCCTCGGCAACTGGGACATCAGTGTAATCAAGAATTGTCATCATGATGCGCACAATTTTGAGATCCCGACCCTGTGATAGTTTACTCCTAGAGGTCGGATCCTTCATGTCAGTGAGCTGACTCAATTAGGGTGGACCATCCGAGTCTCAACATTTTGTTGTTTTCAACCATTTTCCTTGGAAAAAACATAAGAGATTAGTGCATTGGGTAAGAAAGAGTTCAGAGATGTGTCTTCAAACACCTTAATAATACATTTCGGATATACATCTCTGAAAAAATGTGTTTTTCAGCTTTCATGGTAAAGATATTTCTGCAATTGCCCTAGCCAACCAAAACGCATCCAAATCATGCAAATGATAGAAATAAATCCTGCATATAATCTATTTCATATTTAATGTTATCTAATGCATTAAAACTAACTTATTTGAGCTAATACATTAATCAAAAATCAAAATAAGCTAAATGAGAAACTTACTTAAAAACGTGTTGATGATGGTGTAAAGTGATCTGGTGTTGAATGCAATAGTTAGAGGGAATTAAGAATAGCAAGATACAAGTAAAATATTGCTTCCAAACTTGACCTTGAGTGGGAAATGAAAATGGGTAGAGGGATGCAGAGAGAAATATTTTGTTTCTGAAAAAATGAAGAAGGAGAAGAGAGAGAGAGAGAGAGAGAGAGAGAGAGAGAGAGAGAGTGGTGCAAGCTTTAAATACGCTCACCTACTTCGAAGATGCATCTCCGAACTGTTTTTTTTATTGAAAAAAATATATTCAAAGATGTATCTCCAAACACACCCTAAAATCCTTCATATACATCTTGAATTTTCTTCACCTCAAATAAAGAATTGATGTGTCCAAGATATATCTTCAAAAATATAGGGCATTATAGAAATTTCGCACAGGACATGTGAGAAGGTGTAAGGGTGCGATGAGAAATTTCCAAAAAGAAAAAGGAATGTAACTTTAAAGATTATCAAGATGGATCATGTGGCTTTGAAAGAATTGATGATCGTCTTGAATGTGGATATAACAAGAAGGGAAGATCATCATGATCAAATTAAGATGAGTTTTTCCTCCATTAAATATATGAATGTGTAAAACCTCACATGCGGTAGTTTAAGATTTTGAAGAATGATATGATGAATGCATGCTTAGGATTTAGGATCGCTTGAGGTATTAAGATGTGAAATTTCTATGTTAATTACTGATATGAACATGACCTATGATATGAAATACTTGGTAAGATTGTCGTGTCTCGAAGATTTTGTCTAATTGCTAATGTATTTGTCGTTATTGTAAAAAAAAATTGACCCACATTTATATATTTACGTTGATGTATTCAGGACTAATTATTTGAGTCATTATTTGGTCCACTATGGTACGAGACACACCTTTGAAAATCTCAAAATATTTTTGGATGTTTTCGCAGACACATCTTCAAACGTATCAAATCTTATTTTTTGTCAAAATTTAATTCGGAGATGCATCTCTAAATTTTTTTAAAATTAATTAAAAAATGTATCTTTAAAAATGCGTCTAATTCCGCTATTATTTATACAAATAGGATACTGCTTCTAGGTTATATTGCTATTTTTGTTATTTCTGTTAACATCCTTTAGGTTAGTCATTCTGAAATAGACTTTAATCATTAATTTAGATATTTTTATAATTTGCAGATCTTATGAGAATTCTATAACCATCTGATATTTTTAATTCTTGGATTTTATTACTGCTTATGGAGATTCTATTAACCAATTGTTAATTTAATGCTTAATTTAAACTTATGTATTTATATTTTTTATATCTTGTTTGATAATATTTATCCTTAGATTTTATTACTGCTTATGGAGATTCTATTTACCAATTGTTAATTTAATGCTTAATTTAGGCTTATATATTTATAATTTGTATATCTTTGTTGTGCACTTATTTTGTAACATTTGTGTTATCAAGTATGGCAAAACATCTAAAGAATAAAGGAGACACGTTGAAGAAAATTCCATATTTGAAGAAATAATATAATTTAGAACCAATGAATAACAGAATCAAGTGTATTTTTTGAAGAAAAAAAAATCTCTAAATTAACTCCATAAAAATTCAGAGATATATTTCTGAATTAATCTTCAAATAAAATAAAGAAATTATACATTCAAAAAAATATGAGACATTTTTTGCTTTTTGCGAGAGGTCTAGGAGAAAGTGACAGAGTGCAAACAAAAATCCTATTATTTTGCGAGAGGTCTAGGAGAAAGTGACAGAGTGCAAACATTTTTTCCACCCTAAGTGATGCTCTTTCACCTATATGAAAAACCAAAATACCTTTAAAATTCATAAACACATTTCCAGACACATCTCAAATACACCAAAATATACTTCGAATAAACTTCCACAAAAATTGTTTCACAATGATCTATGATTTTCACTATTCAGGTTTCAAATAAGTGTTTATAAGTTGTTTGTTATTGATTTTTGGACTAGTTTAAAAAAATAATTTTTTTTCATTGTATTTTCAAAAATAAATTTTATAAAACCATTTTTCAAAATATTAAAAAAAAATTATATTTATTTTTTCTAAATTTTGAGACTAACTTTGATATTTTATAACATAAACATACATTATTGAAGATCATAACAGAATCAAAATCACAATTTTTTTCAATAACTTGTATTTTAAAAATAATTTTTATGAAAAAGTATTTGAAATAGCTTCAAAATTAAATAATTTTTTGAAATTTTAATGTCAAATTTTTTTCACTAAGAAATGAATCATTTAAAATAACATTTTAAAAATAACATTTGAAACTTTTAAGAAAAATTTCTTTATAATATTTTTTACACAACAATATTACATTATAAAAATCATAGGGGGCCCTTTATCTTGTGTCTCTCTTCCTTCATAAATTCTTAAAGAGTTAATCCCAAACAGCATTCTGTTACATTTTAGGAAAGTTAATAAAAGGTTAAACACTTCCAATTAGGTTATGTAATTCCAGAAAATTTATGCTAAAGTTCCATTCAATCTTTTCAGTAACCTAATGTCTACACTCTAAACATGTCATTAATATGAATAAAGTAACCTGTTTACAAGCTGACATTACACCAAACTCATATCAACAAACACCGGGTATAACCTAAGAGCTACTTCTAAACCCTCGCCTATTTCTTTAAAGCTGCACCACTTTGTAAATACATTTTTTCCCTTGCGTCCGGATGAGATAATTAGGAAATTGGCATTTTTTGTTGTACAAATGGTAAATCCAGATGGAAACGGTTTTAAGAATTATGAGATGGAAAAAGAAGCTCTCATAATTTAACAGTTTATCCAAGTAACTGAATTATAGCTTGTAATACCATCTATCGTTTCCAGTCTTGAAGAATATTTATGCACATTCTTAATAATGATTTTGCCCCTTCATTCTTCTCTATCTCATACTGATGAAGGAGTTCTTCTTTGAACTCTTCATTAATTGCAATAACTGGAAACACGGCCACAGAGAGTTTCATGATTTCCAGAAGGCATTCCGAGGCAGAAACATGAACCTGATTTCTGCATATGAAACACAAGATGAAATAAAAATATGATTATTGACGGCTAATTAGAGTACTGAAACAATTACCAATAGCTAAAGATTAAAGTAATCATAATTAAAGTAATCAATCTATAAATGGAAGTATTGCTCTTATTATGACAAATGACAGAATTAATGGACAATTGCAAAAAGTGTTCAAGTAAACAAGATTGTAACGTACCTGAGCAATTTTATTGTGCTTATGCAATGTAGAACCTTTGGGGATATAGAATGAAACATCTGATTTAAAATAAACTGATATTAGATCAATCAAGAATTGGAGTTATTAGAAATCCAACTGAAACTGAACCCTATTTTTACCTCCTGAACAAGGAAGTTACACTGGCATGTTCATCACTTCCTGGGAGTCCTTTATGACATTGTGGAGCCTTGAACAAAGTTCTTTGATGGATAAAAATGCGGTAGTTTTGACTGCACAGAAATTAATGTATTATTCTAGTGTTAAAAAAATGATGGCAGGTCACTGAAACAAAATATGAAGGATTGAGAATACCTGTCCATTTATATTCAGGTAATAGGAATACAGCATAGATGTGCATTAGGTCCTTTTGCTTTTGAAGAATATCATTTATATGTGCCACGTGGATGCAAGAGGTCAAACAATCTATAATTTTGTTATGTGGAATAGAAGTCTCTTCAACACTGTCCAACTCTGCAAAAAAGATATGTCAAATTGCCTGATGCTAAAAGTTTGTTATGAGAATCATAATACGAATCATCAGGTTGCTGGTATCAAAGAAAAAAAGTGTGCCTGCCAGAACAACATGATAACAAGGAAGGCTATATACTAAGAACCAATCAGAATAATGAGGCGTTTAAAAGAACTTTTGAGCTTATTTTATAACATAAGCACTTATTTAAAAGTACGAAAATTGGTACGTATAAAATTAGCTAATGATATACTCATAAGCGGTTTTCAGCTTCTAAAACAAGTGCTGGAAAATATGAGACTTGGAATGTTGTATAGAAGATGAAAGACAAAAAACTGAAATCCAAATGAATGTACAGTGAGATTCGATGGCAAAAGTGAATACAATTAGAGTTATCCACTTTTGGGAACACTTTGACTGAGACCAGTTTGACATTATAAATGTTTCTGTGCATGGAGACATCAACAAGGAGGTATATCTGGAAATCTCGCCAGGATGTGACTCCATAACAGAGTGAATAAGATATGCATATTAAAGAACGCTTATATTGATTCAAGCAGTGTACTCTTGTGGTTGGTTTGGGCGGTTCACTTGAGCAATGGTATCCTTGGAAATTGGGATACAATGAGACCCAAAAGGTGACCATACTCTTTGCATAAAACATTTTAGGAATGAAAACTCAGACTACTAGTCTACGTAGATGAGATTGACTGGGAAAAAACTAATCATCACCTACAATGTATATATCATCTATGTAGGATAGAAGCTGTCTACTCCATACAAGGTGCTAAGAGCCACATCGGATAATATATGGCATGAGTATGTCTTTATAAGTGGGAACAATTCTCACCCTACAAGCCGATTTTGTAGGGATGAGTTTGGCCTAAAACCACAAATCTTATCAACAAGGCATTGATATCTCCAAAAGGAAATATGTCCTTGAGGACATCTCATAGAATTGGGAGTGATCATGAGCGCCCAAAAGTAGACTTTCCTATAATGTTAGCACCCACTGCCCTTGATCATCGTTACAAAATAATACTCACTTTTTTCTGCTCTTTCCAAACCATCAGTGGCAGCAATCTAAACCAATTTAGTACGAGAAGATTCAACTCACCCACCACATTAGCCATACACTACCTCATACAAGGAACAATTTTGTTGCAACATAGAAATAAAGATATAGAATTGGCCATAACCTGCTTTAGCACCATCACTGACCGATGGTGACTTTTGGGGCTGTGACTTGAATAGGTCAAACAACATGGGAAAAACCATATTCAACAAATCTGGGTTGCCAAAGGCTTTGATAACCTGAAATCATGCGTGAAAAATGATTAAGCGTCTAAATATTTAAATTGAGGAAATATATGAAAAATGGATGAAAATTTACAATAGTTATATCATGATTCAAGGAATGTATAGAGATTATTGACAATTTTATGGTTTTTGTTTATAAAGAAGATAAACATAAAATAGTTATCCTCTTCTGTTCTTCACAAATTTTCTCCTCTCCCACAAACCCGACAAAATCAACAAGTTAAACTGGAAATGAACATTTGATTCTTAAGTTTGCTATGGTAGATAAATCTATCAATAAATTAATAAATGTGGAATAATCAATACATAATCAAAATGATTCTGTTTGTACAGCCCATTAGGTTTAGGATTAATGTAATTAGTTAGCTTTTATTTCCTGCCTTTTCTATAATTAGAATTAGCTTTTATGGGAAATTAATTCCCCCGATTCTTAGGGCAGATTTCTCTTTCAAATCGATTCTATAAATACAATGTATGTAATTCTCTTAAAACAAAAAAGGAAATATAAAATATATTCCTACATGGTATCAGAGCACGATCCGAACCATCCCTAACCTAGTGCCGCCAAACTATGGAGGATCCCAAAGTTGATGAATTGCTCAAAGTGGAGACTGGATCATTTCCAACCACACGAAGGGCTCACTCACCTCATCACAGGCCATAAATTAAATGGTCAAAACTATACCCAATGGGTAAGGTCACCAAGATCTTCCTCGAAGGAAAAGGAAGGAAGGCTACACCACAGAGATTCTAAATGTCCCGAGAGCGAGACAAAAACTTTCGAAATGGAAACTTGAGAACCAAGTAATGTCATGGTTAATACCATGACAAATGAAATTGGTGAAAATTTCATGTTCTATGATACAAAAGAAATATGGGATGCGATAAAGGAAACATACTCAAATGTTGAAAATACATCCTCATATTTGAGATAAAAAGCATTCTTCATAACCTTCGACGGGAGAATCTTCATTACGAGTATTTTAACATACTTAACAAACAGGCAGAACTCGACATATATGAAGAGGTTACATGGTGTTGCATAAGATCAAAAGAAGTATAAGGAACTGTGGAAAAGATAGGATTTACAAATTCCCTCGGGACTAAACAAGAATCTAGATGAAGTTCATGGAAGGATTCTTGGAACTAAACCACTTCTCAAAATTAGAAGCCTTTTCGAAGTGAGAAGGGAAGAAAGCAGGAGGAAAATCATGTTGGGGACACCTAACTCGGTTCCATACAATGAGAGCTCTGCAATGGCGCAAGAGGAATCGCCGCCACCACAAAAGAAAACCCGCCTGTGCGATCACCGCAAGAGACCGCCACACAAAAGAAACTTGTTGGATCATACATGGAAAACCTTGAGGCAAAATTGTTCAAAGGCAAGGAAGGCGAGGTAACACATGTAACAATCAAGAAAGTGAGGTATACCTAACTCATCTCTTTTAGCAAAGAACAAATGGAGCTCTTCAAAACTCTTTCAAGAAACCATGTTAACTGCAGAAAAAAGTGGTACTGCTGTAGTGGCTCAAAGAGGTAATTACTTACATGCTCTAAACACTAGTAAGGAAAAAACAGAATCATGGATTGTTGACTCAGGGGCTTCAGATCACATGACTGGAGATTTTACTTTGTTTAATAGTTATTCTCCATGTCTCTGTAACTATAATGTTCGAATAGCTGATGGTACACTTTCTAAGGTCATGGGTAAAGGATCAATTATCATTTCACCAAATATTACACTTCACTTTGTTTTGTATGCGTTAAACCGGATTGTAACTTGTCATTATTAGCAAGATTACAAGAGATTTGAAATGTGTTACTAATTTCTTCCCTAACTTGTGTGAATTTCAGATTTTGGAGTCGGGGAAGACGATTGGCAATGCTGAAGAGTGTGCTGGACTCTACCTCCTTCAAGTGGAAAAATCAGAAGAAAAACTCAAGAATAATTATCGTGTTGCAGCTGCAGTTTCAAATGATAATAATCCTGTAATGATGTGGCACTATAGATTAGGCCACCCAAATTTCACATACTTGGAAAAGATGTATCCCTCTTTATTCAATAAAAACAAGGAACATTTTCAATGTGAAATTTGCCAATTGTCAAAACATACCCGAAACCATTACTCACCCCAATCCTATAAACCGTCCAAACCTTTTTCATTAATTCATAGTGATGTATGGGGACCATCACGAGTCCACAACATTACAGGCTCGAGATAGTTTGTCACCTTTATTGATGATCACACGCGTGTTACCTGGGTGTTTCTAATGAAGGAAAAATCAGAAGTAGGGAGAATATTTTAAATTTATCATAAGATGATACAAACACAATTCCAAAGCAATATTCAGATACTTAGAACTGACAATGGTCGTGAGTATTACAACCTTGCTCTAAATTCCTATCTTCAAAAGGTTGGAATTGTTCACCAAAGCTCATGTGTGGACACTCCCAAACAAAATGGAGTAGCAGAAAGAAAGAATAGACACCTTTTGGAAGTGACTAGATCAATCATGTTGGCCACAAATGTCCCACAACACTTTTGGGGAGAAGCTGTCCTTTCAGCAACTCACCTTATAAATCGAACACCCTCTCGTATCCTTAACTTTAAGACCCCACTCTCCACACTTCAAAACCTATTTCCAACCAGCAAAATTTTTTCCTCCATTCCATTAAAAATATTTGGATGCTCAACTTTTGTCCATAACCTCAACCCTCACCGAAGCAAATTAGATCCAAAATCCATCAAATGCATTTTTTTAGGTTACTCTCCGCACCAAAAGGGATATAGGTGTTACTCTCCCCACACCAAAAATTTTTACCACACGATGGATGTAACCTTCTTTGAAAATCAGCCCTATTACACCAAAACTGGTATTCAGGGGGAGCAATCATACATCGAAAATTCAAAATACCAACTTTTGCCTTTTGAACCTCTTGAACTTATCGAACATGACAAAATCTTGCCAAACCAAACCGGTAACACTCAATCAGCCGAACCTATGCCTAAATCAGTTGAAAAATCACCAAACCAAACCTCTAACATTCAGCCGAGTGAAAGGACAACAGAAGCTGTGACGGAAACAAGACCACTTATAGTCTCAACCACATCTCAAGATAATTGTGATCCAAAGACAGGCCAGTGGAAGGGTCTTTGTTATAAAAAGAAGAGGAAGGAATTAGAGTCAAGTACAGCGCCGACGCAAGGCCATGAGTCAGACCAGACTCTAGAAAATGAAGTTCCCACAGGTAATATTCTTCCTAACTCTGAACATGTTGATATAAATACAACAGATATTGATATTCTTATTGCTATGAGAAAAGGGGTTAGAACTTGCACTAAACACCCTATTGAAAATTATATCTCCTATGGAAAACTATCAGAAAGTTACAGGTCCTTTGTAGCAGTTGTTGACAACATAGAAATTCCAAATAATATTCAAGAAGCATTGCAGAACCTGAATGGGCAGCAACTCTAACAGAAGAAGTTCAAGCACTTGTAAGAAATGGCACATGGGAGATCACTGCTATACCAGAAGGGAAGAAAGCAGTAGGATGCAAGTGGATATTTTCAATTAAGCACAATGCTGATGGGAGTATAAACAAGTACAAAGCTCGGTTGGTTGCTAAGGGGTTCACACAATCATATGGGGTGGATTATGAGGAAACTTTTGCACTTGTTGCGAAGCTCAATTCTGTCCGGGTTCTACTATCTCTGGCAGCAAATCTAGATTGGCCCCTACACCAACTAGACATAAAGAATGCATTTCTAAATGGGGAGTTACAAGAAGAGGTATACATGCAAATTCCGCCGGGACTTAAATCACCTGGAACCTCCAACATGGTGTGTCGACTTCGAAAATCTCTATATGGCCTCAAACAATCACCGAGGGCGTGGTTTGACAGATTAACAAAAGTTGTCAAGCAAGATGGTTTTGTTCAATGTCAAACAGACCATACTATGTTTGTCAAGCACTCTTTAGATGGGAAGATAGCTTTGTTTATTGTCTATGTTGATGACATCGTAATTACGGGAGATGATGATAAACAAGTCAACCAGTTAAAAAAACTTCTAGCCAAAGAATTTGAAGTCAAAGACTTGGGACAACTCAAGTATTTTCTAGGGATGGAAATTGCACGAACAAAGAACGGTATTTCAGTTTCTCAAAGGAAGTACACTCTGGATTTGCTTCAAGAAACAGGTATGCTTGGATGCAAAGCTGCCAATACTCCCATAGAACAAGTAAAAAGGAGTGAAGATGAAAATGTACCGGCTAATAAAGATAGATATCAAAGTCTAGTTGGAAAACTAATCTATCTAACTCACACCAGACCGGACATTGTTTTTGCTGTAAGCTTGGCTAGTCGTTATATGTCAAATCCAACTGAAACTGACATGAAAAATGTGAACAAAATTCTCAAGTATCTGAAAGGTACACTGGGCCGAGGACTTTATTTTCAAAAGAACTCAGACAGAGGCATTGAAGTCTACACTGATTCTGACTGGGCAGGATGTTTATCTGACAGGAAATCGACTACAGGCTACTGCACAATTGTATGGGGTAATATGGTAACTTGGAGAAGCAAGAAACAATCTGTTGTGGCTAGGAGTAGCGCAGAAGCAGAATTCAGAGCTATGTCACAAGGTATTTGTGAAGGAATTTGGCTTAAGCGAATGCTAGATGAGATCACAATTCCTACCAATCACCCCATGAAGATATTATGTGATAACAAGGATGCTATTAGCATTGCGAAGAACCCGGTACAACATGATAGAACAAAGCATGTAGAGATAGACCGACACTTCATCAAAGAGAAAATTGATCATGAAATTATAAGTGTTAACCATATTCCATCATGCCAACAAACTGCAGACATTCTAACAAAAGCCCTTCCGAGGAACATATACGAGAATATCAGATCCAATCTGAGTATGATAGACATCTACCACCCAGATTGAGGGGGAGTGTGAAATAATCAATACAGAATCAAAATGATTCTGTTTGTACAGCCCATTAGGTTTAGGATTAATGTAATTAGTTAGCTATTATTTCCTTGCCTTTTCTATAATTAGAATTAGCTTTTATGGGAAATTAATTCCCCTGATTCTTAGGGCAGATTTCTCTTTCAAATACTGCCTCCTGTATTCTATAAATACAGTGTATGCAATTCTCTTAAAACAAAAAAGGAAATATAAAATATATTCCTACAATAAACATTACCATTTCTGACGCAGTCAGAAACCCTAGGAAATAACAAGGGCTAAACCTAGAATAAAAAATAGGTTTAAGCTTTGGAGTCCACCAAGAATAAAGAAAACTTCAAATTTTATTATATGAAAGATAATATCCTTATGGCAACGTCAAAGGTCTTTAAATACATAAAACAAAATAACCTTAATGGACTTACAGAGACCCTAATAGAGTTTTAATCTAAAACAGAATCAAATCTGTTAATCTAAAACGAAATCAAATCTAAAATATAATCAAATCCTAAATAAAATCAAATCTAAAATAGAATCAATCCTAAATAGAATCAAATCCAAAATAGAATCAAATAGTAAATTGCTGATTTCAGACCTGAAACGAACTTAAATAGGGACGATTCCCTTTCTGAAAAGATATAATACGAGCTACGAAGCCCGAATTTGGACACGGGCACGGAATACGACACGGACACAAAGACATCACTAATGTAAAAAATATAGGACACGGACACAAAGACATCACTAATGAAAAAATATAAGACACGGACACAAAGACATCACTAATGTAAAAAATATAGGACACGTACACGGCTATATATATTTTATATATTAATAAAATAATGTAATTTATGAGCACAATTTATGAAAAGTTTACAATGAGAACTAAAATTTATATTTATTTAAACTTAGTACTTTCAATCAACCAAAAAAAGACTTAAATTAAATACTTTCAATTAAAAAAAATCATCTAAAACAAAATGATACAAATCATATTATAGTCACTACATATTGAAAAAACAGGTCTCTAAATTTGTCTCATCCAAAAACAAGTTGTATGTTATATGTAATTAACATGTAACATGAGTGAAACAAAAACAAATAACATATAACATTTTTGTAATTAACATGAAACATAAACAAAAAACATAAACAAAAAACAAAGACAATTTACAAACAATAACATGAGAGAAGTGTCGTCGCCAACATCTATAATTAACAACAGAAAACAGAGACAAATGATAAAGGATATCGTAGAAAAAAGAAAAAGCCTATAGTAAACCATCAATCCCTAATGTGTAACCAGCATTCACTGCTCCTTTTGATGTTCCGTTTGTTCATGAGCCCTATAACATTGACATGCCATATCTCGAGCAAGAGCATGATATGTCCTATTCCTAGCAAGAGTTAGATTCTGACTCGAATGAGGATAAATCATTAACGGTTACACTCATGGTATGAGAGTCTGGTTTAACATCCGATGGGTCACTTGTTATCAGACTTTCGTTATCAGTCATCCACCATTTATTTCCATGTTTCAGATATCCAGTCCTGAATATGTACTTATAAGTGGGGGCAATTTTCACCTTACAAGCCGATTTTATAGGGTTGAGTTAGGCCCAACCACATTCATTAACAGGAACATTTATAATCTTCTCTCTAGTAAGGTTTCACAGTAAGCATGATGTTAACTCATTCCAAAACTGATTATTAACAATGTGAACCTTGTAAATATTAATGATTACACGACATAATTACTATATTCACTTTTCACAATGGACATAGAGTTGCCACAAGCTATTTTGCTAAGACTAGGGACACTCATTGGCTACCGAATAAAATATTTAACCCCAAAGGATAGATTTTCTAAAATCACATTGTAGCAGTAAAGCACCCACAATTAATAACTTACCTGTTCAAGAGGTAAATATGTATTTTTCTCCTTTTGGTGCATGCTGATGATACCAAATTCAAAATTGCAATGGAAGAGCGAACCATCAGCAGAAATAGCTTTATGGCAGGATTTAGATAGAGCACCTACTGCTAGCAATAAAACATCTTTTCCCTGTCACATTTTGTCTACAATTAAATTCGAAGATAGTCTATATAGTCATCTTAAAAACTCAAGTGTCATATCATACTCAATAAAAACTAGTTTTTTGTTTACCTCCATAGGCGACCGAATTTCCTTTATAAGAGATTGAAGCAGAACTTCATAGTGAGAAGAAAGAGAGTCACCCAAAACATCACTGAGCTTACAGATAGCTTGTGCAGACTGCATGTACAATAGCGAAAATAAGCATAAATCTAGACCCAACTGACCAAGCTTAAATCAACATAACAGAAAGGGCTAAAAGAAGGCAAAATTCACAACTAACTTTTTCCCTTGTCCATGATGATGATGACATGCCATCACAAATCAGTGAAACAATTTCACCCAAGTATAATTGAGAGTGATTCGTTCCCACTTGTATATTCTTCCCATAGTTCTTCAAATTGGTGGAAATATTAGTGTCATCCTCGAATCTGCATGCGATGTTTTAAGTACCAATAGAATAAGAAATACATTTAATACTCAATGAAGAAGTCAGTTCATTACATAAGCATCATTTACAGACAGCTTAGCTGGCAGTTCGCCAACTTTAAAATTTAGAATACAAACAACAACTAAACTTTATCCCACTAAGTGGCTACATGGATCAACTTTTGCCATAAAGTTTTATCCAGACCATACTTTTATTCAAATCGTTAATCTCGATATCTTTCTTAAAAACTTCTCTTATAGTCTTTCTAGGTCTTCCTCTAGATGTTTGATTCCTCTCCATCGATCTACTCTCCTTACCACAAAATCTATAGATCTTTTCTCTACATACCCAAATCACCTAAGTCTATTTTTCACCATCTTTTCTACTATAAGCGTTACCCCAACAATTTTCGTTTCTAATCCTATCTTGCGTACTCATACTGTTATACATCATTTACCACCTTTAGATATAAATATCATTGTGGCCCCCAGCTAATAGCTTAGGCTGTTAGTAGTTGTAGCTCCTGGAAATGGTTTCTTCTTTTAAAACTGTGTCCACATTCTTTAGATTAAACTGAGATTTAGCAACAAAATGTTTTGGGTCAGTTCTTTTAGTATTTCTTTTATGAGCATAAGTAAACATAAAATTATTCCCGTGTCTCCACTTAACCATTTTACTATAAAGGGTTGCTTAGTTTGGAAAAATGTTGTTCCGCTTTTGTTTCCAATTTTAATTTCTAATTAAAAACACCAGTTTATTCTCACTATGTTTCATCCAATTTTTGACTAAGCAGAAAAAAAAAAACTCAAATCATTTTCAATGGAAGACTTTGCTTGATAAACATAATTTAACAAAGAACTGTGTTAGCATAATACAGTCAATGTTTCCCAAGAGAAAATAAATCATTATAGCGACTGGCAGCTAATGGCAAAAACTTCTACTTATACATATGATTTTTTTAGTAGCGGAATATATCTTATGAAAAGCATCTCATACTATTTTAATTGAATTATAGGGAAATTAATTCAGCTTAGATTATCTGTTGGCATTAAATGTCATTTTTTTTATATATAATATTGTTTCATTATTTGATTAGAATTGTATTGTTAGTATAATGATTAAGGTGTTGTCTTTTGTAATACTATACAACCAATCACTTGACCCATGTATTAATATTTTGGGTATTCATTTCTTTCTTTATATACCTTAAAGAATAAGGGAAAATTTGTTTTAGCTTTAAAGAAATAGATTTTTCTTTCTATTTTCAAAAATATTTTTATAAAAAAAAATTTCAAAATATTAATTTTTAAATTCGTATGTTGAAAGACTAATTTTGACTTACAGATAAACATAAATTATTGAAGATTAAAACATAGTCAAAATCATATTTTTTCAAAAATTGCATCTCGAAAATGATTTTTAAGAAAAGCTATTTGAAACGCTTCAAAATTAATTGATTTTTGAAATTTTGATATCCGAAAAATTTTAATCTAATGATAAAATACCTAAAATAACATTTTAAGAATAACTATTTAAACCAATTTTTATAAAAATTCTTTGTACATTTTTTTAATTAAAATATGTAATCTGTGGAAAAAAAACTAAAACAAATGGGGCCCTAAGTCATATAAATTCAATGATAAATGACATCAGAAAAAGTGTTACAAGGATGTTCCTAACCTTGAAAGGAAAATAACTGGAATGATAACGCATGATATCCACCAATAACATCTGTTGCCCTGGATGAATAGCTCTTCAAGAGGAATGCACACGCATTTGAGAGCTTTTGTCACCAGACTTAAAGCTGCAGTATCTTCAATAAGTTTCGGGCTTGTGAGACCGCTATATAATTCAAGGCTTTCACAGGCACCGCAAAGCGCGTTTTGCAGATACTTTTTCTTCTTTAACAACGGAAAACACCAACCTCACCAGATATTAGCATATGGCTTGATGTCAACACCAACACTTTCAAGCAACAGGGTAATGAAATTGGCAACACCAACTCTGCACAGTTATAGAAAGCATCTGTATATATGAGACAAATCTGTACTAAAGCCTAGCAATATGCCAAAAGAACTTTGGAAGCCAATGGCAAAATAAACCGAGAATCCATTTATAAGGGTTAGAAATAAGTAAGTTTTACAATACGTTATATGATTACATAGTAAAATTACATGCAAGTTCCTTGAACCATATATGCATAAGCACCACTAACGCTTCAAAATGTCAATATTAAGAAGTTTCCTATACAAGCCAAGGGTATTATTGTAGAAAATGTAATTATTTTTCCCTTGCAAGTTGCAATAATACCAGTTATATAAGCGGTAAAATAGCCTAGAAAGAGTACAACAGTTCATGAGACTAGAGAATAATTAGCAGTGGTGTTAGGATCCACCATAAAGGGTAGAAGATGATGAATCCATATCCAACAATTATTTGAGTATACCTCAGACCTATACACCAAAAATCAGACCTATATACATTGTATCATTCTATACACCAAAATCAGACCTATATACAAACTGAAAACAAGGACAAACCAGAAAGAATTAACCACAACAATGAGAAGCACAGAACTCCCTTATCTTACTACATATGCACTCTTAAGTTCAACTGACCATTCTCTCGAATGCAGACACCACTAAAGGCATGATACAAACCCTATTTTATCCTATCCATTTTTTCTCGACACTAACAGTCCTTTATTTTGTGACATTATCACTTGATGAATTTCTCTAACCTTCAAGATGAGTTCATAAATCTGAAATTTACTTCCCAAATCGAATACATCTCTTCCAAACTTTCCCACAGTTCTTTTTGTAGAATAACACATATAGTTACTACTGATTTCTTAGGACTTGGTTATATCCAAAGCCAAGCGGATCATAGTTCGCTTTATAAACATTCAGCATCTAATAAAATCGTTATTTTGATCGTATATGTGGATGATATTATATTAACGGGCAATGATAGCTTGGAACTCAAAACTAGAGGAGAGACTTGCTAAAGTCTTTGAAATCAAGGAACTTCGCCTTTAAAATACTTCCTTGGAATTGAGTTTGCAAGATCAAAGGAAGCATCTTTATGAATCAACAAAAGTACATTCGGAAAGCTGGAAATACAACAGATAAAGGAAGGTATCAACGTCTGGTAGGACGGTTAATATGCCTATCTCATTTGTTTCAACTGACATCTTTATAAGCCATGAGAGGAGAGAAACCCTAGAGACAGGGATAAATATGGGAGAGAGTAAAACTAAAGATTGGGAAAACCAAAGCCTGGCATTGAAAAGAGATAAAGTTTAAAAGAGTTTATAAAGAATGATAGCTCTCCCTTATGATCCAGTTTTGCATGGATTTTGGTAAGAGTCTCACATTGGATGTGAGATAAGACTTGAAAATGGGTTAAGTGAGTGCAACCCTCACTTTACAAGCCGAATTTGTAAGGTGGATAAGGCCCAACCCAAATTTTAAGATGGAATCATAGCCTATTCAAGATCCGTTACGCCACCATAACAAAGTGCATCAAAACAATAAACAACAAGCAACAATATCCAAAGGGATAAAATATATTGGTATGGCGATTTTGCAACATAAATCATCTACAGATCAATATAAATCCTGCAATCTTTTCTGTAATAAAGCCCTTGAATATGAATATAGGCTCCTCTGATTTTAAAGGAAAAATGCAAGAAGAAAAAGACAGTTCAAGTAGAAAATGCTTCAGATGTCATAAAAGTTAATAACAAACCTAGTATTAAGACCCACACCGATCGCACTAAATGAGCAAGTCGTGGGATCAATGTATCCAATGATTCTGCATCAACAACTTTAATACATGAGTCTAAAGTTTCCCACATTGGAGAACCTTTGGCAATGGAAATTCTCAAACTTTCAAGCTTCTCGATTTAATTCCAACGGTTCTGCGTGAAGTGAAAGATGGACAACATAAAAGCATCGAATATGCAAAGATTAATAACTGCTTTCAAGGAAGAGTTAAATATCAGTCAACAAAACCTCAACGTAATTGAGCCCTTGGTCTTCTAAGCTTGATAAGCTTTCAAGCATGCAGCACACTAAATCAGACAAATGGGGACGGATTGCGTTCCAGCATGCTGAAAAGAGACAATAAGAGAATTGCTCGAGATTTATTCAAAGGCGAAATAATGTTTCAAATAGCAAAACTTTAATATTCCGTAACCATTAATAATTAATCTTATACAATGACAAAAGAAGTCAACTAAAAGTAAACTTGATGACTTAGAATGTAACAAACAACGAACATTCTCATAGGCATACACAAATATTCACCATCAGTTGGCAAGAAAGTTGAAAGAAAAGATTCTATAAACTTTTTGAAAAATGTAACTATTTTTTTTTATTTCCTATTTAATTTTTCTCTACTTGTATTACTACATTTAATAATAATAGGGTTTATTGTCCTTCACCGATATTAAATGAAGGACTATAAATGAATTAATTTAAAATAGGAACTACTTGTAAAATACTCCCTCCATTCTCTATTATAAGCAAAAATTAACTTTTTAGATTCATTGAACAGTAATGGATCTAGTCTATATATAGTTCAAATACTTCATTTATTGAATGAACTTAAAAGTCAAAAATTTCTTATAAAAGAGAGTGGAGGGAGGGAGTATGTTCCATTTTCAAAAACCAAAAATATATATAACTCGGAAAAATGAAAGAATGTGAGCACAAGTTAAAGAGCTAATGGCATAGCAAGATATTCCAAACCTTTGTAAGCTTCATAACAATTCCAATTGATGCCTTCCTAACACTGTCAACTTTACTTAATATACCTTCTGCAAGCAAAAAGGTAAACGATATCCATTGCTTTGTGTGCATCGACATATCGTTAGAGATATCACAAAGCCTTGTTGTCAATGATGTTACAGAGCGGCATAACTTTTCGAAATTCGACAGTTTCCTTTATATCATCCATGGCACGAAATGCTCCTGACCATAATCTTTTAAATGCTTTCCAACCTGTGGGTGGTGGAAGAGGCAAGAAAAACATCCAAATGAGAATTACGAGATATTGAGATATTCGGATATATGCTAAGATAAGTAATACATTAATATGATTGCACTTTTACATGTTTTAGATTTCCTTTGAGTTTTACATAATTACCTAACTAAATCTTTATCAAAACATATGATATGCAACTTTGACTTTACCTAATATTTCGAGCATGAAAAAAAATTATGGAAAGAACGATTAGCATACTTATCCCTTTCACAAATCTTGTAGAAAGAAAATTCAACAAAACCAACAGTTAAATCATAGAATTATATTATGATGATCATGTATTACAAAAGTTAAAACAAATTAGAAATTAAAAGCCATGCAATTCAACAATGGATACTTATTTATATTCTATATAGCATCATCAAAAGTTTTGAATTGTATAAAATTGTGTAGAAGCATCAAAAGTTTTTGAAATGTATTAAACTTTGTGGAGTTCATTTGCTCAAGGAAAACTTCCAATTTTGGATTTGTAAAATGCATACTCTACAAAACTATTAATAATGTTATCATTATAACTCGCATAAAAATAGTTGAAAGCAAATCTCTTGAAATAGCTCACCAATCCCTTTATAAGTAACACATCAAAGCCGACAAACCGATATTTCAACAACAAATTAAAACCAAGTAAACAAATCCCATAAAATATGAAAAGGAAGAAACACATGAACAAATACCCCATCCCCAAGACTAGTCTCGTTGACAAACATCACTAAGCAACAGTAATAACAAAACACTGTTGAACTATTTTACTGAAAAAGCGAGGATTTTGTAACATGTGATTGCTATGATTTTAATGATTTCATGGCTATTATTCGAGCTTGACATTCGTACTTAGAATAAACAGTAATCTTAATGACCTCATAAAACTTTCGTCCTTGAATAATATCTGCAAGGGCAAGACATGATGCTTCACGTGACCGCCAAAGCCTAGATCCACATTGAACTAACAAATCATCAATAATGAGATCTAAGTGTTCATCAATGGTTTTCTTGAGTCACCACTAGTGATTTCCATATGTGTACCATTGCATCCTAAAGAGCAAAATAAAAATTAAAGTAAATGAAACTTGGTGTGTGAATATTAGAATTCAAGGATTCATAAAGTATCTATCATACATAATATCGTCATGCAACGGAATAGGAATTGTTGATTGAAAAGGTTGAGAAAATTACAAACTACAAATGATTTATTAGAGTTAAGAAGTGTTGAAGTTGTGGGTTTTATCTAACATTAAAACAGCTAAGGCTTGAAATGAGTTTATAAAGAGTGAGTGACACATCTTACCTTACACGACAGCTTTGTAAGGATGAATGGAAATTTAAGAATTTGTAGTGTCAATATGGTAGAGGCGACTTGGTGACAATAATTAGATTTAAAAGTTAAAACTAAAAAACCTTTTATTTTGAAAGAAAGATCTAGAGAATTTTATTACCACGTCTGAAATAACAAGAAAATATTCATGCAGTAAAAGCTAACAAAGTTAACTAACAAGGAAACATAGTGTCATGTGAGGTTAAGTGTACAGCAGAGCCGGTGACTTTCGCCACTAAGATTTTCAGCAAGTGGTAAAACTTGTACATTTTATCAGGATCATACTGGTAGCGTCGAGCACGGGAATCAAAGATCGTAAATGTGGCTTAAGAGCATCCCGCTTGCTTTGCTATTTTGAGAAGCCAAAAGCAGCTGCTCTCTTAGAATTCAAAGAAGCTTGATGATTTGCTAAATCCATAAACTTATAAATTAAGTCTGCTGTCCCATCTCATTTGCCAAGCTACATAACTCCTTGTAAGTGTTCAGTTTCCTCTACTAGCAGTTTCACCAAGAGATCCATCTTGAAATACTTCAGAATCTTCAACAAGTCACAATTTATTTTCGAAATACAAGTTTAAAAAGAAAAGGAAATTTAAAGAAAGAAATATAGCCTCATCCAACTAAAGCAACAATTTATAAATATATACTAGAAAGTTACTTTGATTGCTCTTTTCCGTTTGCAGACCAGTCAATGTATTCACAAGTGCATTCACCAAATTTTGTTTCATAGATTCGTCACCAAGGTCATACACAATACTCATGCCTTGAGAAGCCAACTCTTGTGTGAGTTCATTTTGTTCACCAAGAAGGTGGGAAAAAGCCTCCTGCATTTAGATTAAAATTGTCAAACTTGTATCGACTCTAAAAATTACTCCTTCCTTCAGGAAAATCGTGGAGACTAGAGTTGAGTTTTATGACCATTGGTTGAGACTGCATTGTGATCATAAGAAAACACATAGAACGATTCACAAATTATGAATTGTGTGAACTTTGAATCTTAGGAATATGAATTTAGTAATGCCATATACATAATAACAAAGACTATTATTCCTTGATCACGCTTGACTTGGGCATTATAATACATGTATCCCCATCACTATGATTAAATTTTGAAATGATTGGTGTCAACATCTTTAACAATATTCCTCAAGTTTGAATAAAGACAAAGGAAAACTACAAGAATCAGGCCCATCTTCCTATCCATTTTCACATTAACTTCTCGAGAAATCTTTACTCTTTGTAGCAATAAATATGGAAAAAATTATTGGACAACTATACCAATGAACCATCGACATATCCAAGTTAAAGGAAAAATTTCCTTGAGTTTGGTACATATGACCTTGAAAAACGATACAACAAAAGAATTTTGGAATGTTACTAAACGTAGTAGAGGAAAAACAGGGACATTTTGGTTTCGAATTCTAAACCTGAATTTGGAAGCATTTTCTGAATAATAGGATGGCCGCAGATACTTTGTAATTGATACTAGCGACAGTTCCAGACATCGCTCTTCTTTCTGCTACTATACAAAAGCACATCAAAAGCTTTTGGTAATTGCATCTCTTGCGAAGCATGGTATTCTTCACTTTGTCCATCGTGGAACTGCTTTGACTCGGGAGAGTTTAAATCTCCCATCGAAAATTTGAAGCGATCGATAGTGAAGTAAAGTTAGTTCGAGAATTGTGTCAAGACCAGGAACACTACCCACAAAAGAAAGTGCCTCCCCAGCAAATAGAACATCCTCACCGAAATTATGGTTTCATACATGAGACACACTCTTCAACTTAAAACAAAACATAAAAACTTAAGTGTTCTCATTCAAGATCAAAGAATTCAAGAAAACCATTATCTTACTTCTCCAAAGAAAAAGCGAAAAATTGAATAAGTGGAGAAAATTAAAACAAAACTGAACATTCTCGATATATGCCATTGATTCATAACAAGCAAATCACATAAAAGAAGGATGATGGAGTATTTCAATTACCTTAGATCGACAAAGACTGAAAATCAAATTTAAGGCC
Organism: Vicia sativa; assembly: GCA_021764765.1. Taxonomy (NCBI): domain Eukaryota; kingdom Viridiplantae; phylum Streptophyta; class Magnoliopsida; order Fabales; family Fabaceae; genus Vicia; species Vicia sativa. The sequence goes on along the minus strand of CM038793.1, from coordinate 309,595,016 downwards.
ATATCTATATGAGAGGGTGATGATTCCTTTACACATATGTGCCCAATGGATATGACGATCTTCGTATTGCTTTAACATCGTCACTCAAGAGCTTACTCAATTTATCATACAACTATCGAATTCCATCTGCAAATTAATCGACATTCCTATAATTTCTCAACAAAGACAATTATGAATGGTCTAACAAGAATTTGGTCAGCATATATGAATTAACTTTACGAATTAGAATCCTCAAGTGGAGGTAATGAAATACGCAATCCAATATGACCCAATGCTTGCATTGCAACAGCAAGAATAGCGAAGTTTCGAATTAACCACATCAACTAGGCATCTAAGTGTTTTCCGAGAAACATTTCGGCATCTGCCAAGATGTTGTATGTGCAATATTAGAGAACTATTTGAGAGATTTTAAGAGTCGAAAAGTTAGAGAGCAAGATGACATCAAATCGATCTAAACTGTTTACAACACATCATCTTTATAAACAGGTTAAAGATTCATAGTTCTATGACACTATCAATGTTATCGATGGCGGAAAGCCATAAATCCGCCGTATGACGCCATTAAAAATGCCATGGTACCGACATCCTTCACAAATTGGCCATGGCAGTTGAGAAAAATCTACCTAACAAAGATTACTAACTAATTTTGCTAACGCAAGCTAAGCAGCTAACACCTTGCACGGAAGCATTAGCACTAACCCCTTTCAAAGATATGTATATTAAAAACAAAGACATTATTGTTAAGAGTTCCACATTGGATGAGATAAGGCCTAGAACATAAGTTTACAAGTGGGGGCAATCCTCACCTTCCAATCCGGTTTTGTATGGGTTTAGTTAGGCTCAAGCTCAACCCAAATTCTAAGAATTATTAATACCCAAAAATTAATATTTAAGTTTCATTTGATAATTTGTTTTGCAAAAGATACATTTTTTCAAAAGGCAGTAGTTGTTCAAGGTAAAAAGTGCAACTACATGAATCATAAGTCTTCGATAAAACCAACAACTTGAGCAAAGGTATTGAAAACATAAATAAATGAATAAATAAATTAAGTATATAAATAAAAGCTTAAACTAGCATCAATTGATCCCAGGTAAAGCTTGCATATATATGTTTTTCAATATGTAATTTAATTCAACTATTAATTAAAAAATATGCAGTGAAAGTAAAATAAAACTTACAAGTGCTCTAGACAAATAATCTGCAGTAATATATCCTATTGCACAAAGCGCGCCGTGCTGAGTCTCAAATCTATCAATAAATCAATTAAACATGAGCATAAACAAAAACAGATTCAAAAGGGGTTAATTCTTAAAAACAGGACTAAAAAGTTACAGCACCAGTACACAGACCTCGACTTATGTGTTTGGCTGAAGATTGAAGTCAATTCCGAAATAACATCAGATGTTGCAGGCAGAGGAAGAGCAGAAGACACAATTCCAAGTAAACATGCAATGGATTCCCGAGTGTCCCAATCCACATGATTCAGTAGTAGTTGCTTAAGCCATGAAACTTTGAGAGCATAATGTGATGCTACCACCTATAAAAAAAACAATTGTGTCAGAAAGAATACTACAGAGAAAACAATCAAGAAACTGTAACATCTGACCTCTGGCATATGCGATCCAATTATAAGCAATGCTTTGGAAGAAGTGACATGCAACTCAACAGAGCCTTCAAATGACATAGAGTGTTCCAGGAGCAAACAAAATGCCTTCACTGATGATATAAATTCAGGCGAGCCTTCTAAGGACTTGTTATTTTCCAATTCTGACTCAAAGCACTTCATTAAAAATTTTATCATGGCAACATATGTGTTTGAAGGAAAAAGCAGGTTCTGGTCTCTAATATTAGTGGACTCTAATAACTTTGGCTGTTGCCAGATAATGTAATCTAGCATCAGACCAAGTTTGGGGTACTTAAAATCATCAATTTGATTTCCATTTTTAAGCAAACGGAGGCCTTCGAGTGCCATTTCTCTGTTTCAAACAACAAAAACAGCTACATAATCAGTTAAATGAATTTATATGACTCTAGATCACAAGAAACTTCATAGTTAAATCGCCCCATAAACCTAATATTGATACAAGAGAACTCAAAGTTATCACATGATATCTAATGAATGAAGTTCCAAAACCATAGGCAAAAAATGCATTACAGGGTTTAGAGTCCCTGACTCCCTGTTTTACTTTTTAAAAAAAGTTAAAACAATTTAGATTTTTGCTAAAATATAACACATCAGCATGCTATTTTCTCTTCTTAAGTTTTGAGAGTTGTGTTCAGTAATAGAAATACTACTAGAGGAAGCCGTCTTTAGAAACTTGAATAAAAATGTATATTATAGTTTTGTATACATGCTTTATAATGATTAGAACTGTGATTTGTACAGTGAAAGCAAGGCATACATTAGTTTGATTACAGATTGAATGAAGAAACAGTGTCTAAAGGGTTCATTCTCTCATTATGCACCTACTTTGGAAAAGACGTGCAAGTAATCATCTTACGGATTTTCAACGAAGTGAATACATTATACAACAATAGACTTGGTCTTTTCCTTTTTTTTTAAAAAAGAAATTCAATCAGACAGAGGGAAGATAATTGAAGAGTTGGGAGGACAGTGAGCTCACTTAAAGTAAAAGGAAAAAATAAACAACAAAGAAAAATACCACTGAAGCAAAGCAACCCAATCCCTTGAAGCAAAACCCCTTCAAATGTGCTTTAACTCATTCAAGCATGGAATTTGTTATACCTGATATCTAATTTAGCATCTGCTGATCCTAGCATACAAATAAAACGACTGGGACAGTGTTGAAAATCAAACAACGATGTTGCCCATCTTACAGCACAAAATCGTACTTCACTTTCGTCCTGTCAGCACAACAAAACAAGTTCCTGTAAGAACGTCTTTCAAATTTTATTTGGATAGAAGGAGGATATTACTACAAGGAAATAGAAAGGGGAAAAAAGGCATCTTCCTTGGATGAACAAAAAGTGATAAAGCCAAGCTTGAAATTAAAATAACAATAACAACAATGAAACTAATAATAATAAATATTTTTTTCATTTTGCTGCATGCCTAATTAAATGAGCCCTGAAAGTGAAAGAAACCATGTGAAGTGCGCGCCAAAAAGAAGTCATTGAAACAATCCTATCCCAAAGCACATCTCAACACAGGAACTTCAATTGAAAAATCTAAAAATTATACTCCCGCCAAAGACAGCATTAAATATCATAAAAATTAAAAACAGAGTTACTTTTTCAATAAACATATTCCAGTTGCAACTAATGCTGAGCAATGTAAAACTAAATTTGCACTTGTTTTCTTACAGTAACACACTGCATATATATTATATAGTTCTCTTGTCCTTGAAATAAATTACAAAACTCCAATTCATCAAGGACAAGGAAAAGTTGAGTTATTTTATTTAATACTGCACTAAATTTAAATTTATTCCATGAATACCCATATTAATTACTCCTATTTCACCAAATTTATTTATTCCTAATATTCTCTATCCATAATAAATCAGGACGAGTGAAATTTTTTAAGGTGATATATGTTTTGTCCATCATAATAAAGAAGAAACAGAGTAATATATAGGTAAGCAGGCCCATAGGAGAAGAGTAGCCAACAAGTTGTACCATACCACTTGAGAATTTTTTAGCAGAAGCACCTCCAAATCTTGTAACACAGCTAATGGTGCTACCTGATACACAAGACAAGTCAATAAAAAAATGTAAATGGAAAGTAAAGTCTCAAATCAACCAAAAGCTCAGAAGTGGGAACATAATAAAAGTTTTGAAAATTGAAACAAAATCCAAAAGAAAATCTTGGCTAACACTCAACATTTTAAATGTTGAGATAATTTCACTTTATGATATGAAACTAATCAAAGACAATATAGTCATAAAATAAAAGGATCATAGAATATTGCAGTTTTACTGTACAGAGTCTCACATTATATGTGATACAACCTAAAAAACTATAGAGAACAGGTGATTTCCATCCCATTAAAACTATAGAATTCTATAAATTTTGTGCGGCTATACTCACATCACACTATTTGTATTTATAATGGTGTTACAATAAACACATTGAATGTTAGAAGAAGCACTAACCTAGGAAGTTTTATATTCAAATAGTCCAATTATGAATGTTTTTTAAAAGTAATTCATAAAAGACCAATTTAAGTGTAACATCCACATCTCTCTTTCTCATGCTTAGTGTCTTCTAATTAGGAAAATAGTGGTAGAGTACTATTGACTAGTTGAATTAATTTGGAGCGATAGCATGGTTCTTAAATTGACTTAAGTGCAAGTAGCTGAGTAGTCATATCTTGGAAAGTTATATTAGCCAAAACTCTTGAGAATAACTCACAATCACTCGTTTCATCTTCAATACCAATTCAGAATTTGAAGGAAAGTGTCAACGGAGAGAGATAAAACGAGATAAAGATGAGAAGTGGAAGGAAAGAAAGCCTTGTTCAATGAATAATTAATTCTTGAATTTGCATGTGGAATATTTGAATACCTTTATGAAGAATCAAGGTTGTTTTGGAGCGAAGCATCAGGTGATCTACATCATCTTAAACTCACCTCCTATAAATTAAAATTTATTTAATAAAATGTGGTTTTCTTAGCCCATAATTTGGGAATAGGATCATTCCATGAGGGAATTGGGTTAGATTTTATTACTTGCATTTTTTCCCATTAAATTCCTTTCTTATCATGAATGTGTGAGAAATTTGTACTTGCGTGTGTTGTGTATAAAGTTTGGTAGACTTCACTATTTGTTAGCACATATTTATCATGTGTTTGGATTGGAGAAAACATGGAAAAACAAGTGAATTTTTAGTTTAGAAGGTGCAAAATGATTACTCTCTACTAGTTTGCTACCATCCCTTAAAACCGCAGATATCCAAGTCATGGTCGATCTTTGACCTATTTAGGTATTTATTGTAACTAGTTATTTCTCGGGTAGTTCGAATATTTAAAATAAAGACAATGTGTGTAACGACACGCCAATTAAATAATCGATTACAAACCTTGCAATTTTTTCACTTGGCTACCTCATACCTTGTGATTTTGGCTAGTATACTTGAATTGTGAATGTGTTTCCATGTATAAATGTTATGAACTACTAAGTTTATAAACCAATTATATTTCACAAAATAAAAATAAAAATGTATTTCCAAAGTCGAGTCGAACCAATTCATAACATTGAATTTACTGTGCTACTTTGGATGTTATGTTGTGCATCTAAATATTTATAGTTATATACTATATTGCTATTTGTTTTTCGTATACTCAAACAATTTTCATTTTATTAAAGGTAATGAATGTCATAATTACGAATAATTATAACAAAAGATGTGGACATAGTTCTTACTGTTTTGGAAATGTTATATAAAATATATGCTTTAAAAAATAAATTAAAATTATTTTTTTTAAGTTTACCTATGGAATTGCAACATATTACAGGATACTTTATATATAATTGATTTTAAGTAGCTTCTAATTAAACAACATTATTTGTTGATGATTTTGTGGCAAAATATATTTGATTTTTATCGTGGTAAAAATTATATATTTAATAAATTAATTATTGAACACAAAATATATTATTTTATTTAGTAACAAATGATATTGAAATAAGAGCAAATAATTTTATGTAAACTCTAATGATATAAAATTTTGAAAATGTAAAGTCCAATTATGATTGTTTTTTAAAAGTAATTCATAAAAGACCAATTTAAGTGTAACATCCACATCTCTCTTTCTCATGCTTAGTGTCTTCTAATTAGGAAAATAGTGGTAGAGTACTATTGACTAGCTGAATTAATTTGGAGCGATAGCATGGTTCTTAAATTGACTTAAGTGCAAGTAGCTGAGTAGTCATATCTTGGAAAGTTATATTAGCCAAAACTCTTGAGAATAACTCACAATCACTGTTTCATCTTCAAAACCAATTCAGAATTTGAAGGAAAGTGTCAACGGAGAGAGATAAAACGAGATAAAGATGAGAAGTGGAAGGAAAGAAAGCCTTGTTCAATGAATAATTAATTCTTGAATTTGCATGTGGGATATTTGAATATCTTTATGAAGAATCAAGGTTGTTTTGGAGCGAAGCATCAGGTGATCTACATCATCTTAAACTCACCTCCTATAAATTAAAATTTATTTAATAAAATGTGGTTTTCTTAGCCCATAATTTGGGAATAGGATCATTCCATGAGGGGAATTGGGTTAGATTTTTATTACTTGCATTTTTTTTCCATTAAATTCCTTTCTTATCATGAATGTGTGAGAAATTTGTACTTGCGTGTTGTGTATAAAGTTTGGTAGACTTCACTATTTGTTAGCACATATTTATCATGTGTTTGGATTGGAGAAAACATGGAAAAACAAGTGAATTTTTTAGTTTAGAAGGTCTGTAAATGATTACTCGCTATTAGTTTTTGGCTACCATCCCTTAAAACCGCAGATATCCAAGTCATGGTCGATCTTTGACCTATTTAGGTATTTATTGTAACTAGTTATTTCTCAGGGTAGTTCGGAATATTTAAAATAAAGACAATGTGTAACTGATTACGCCAATTAAATAATCGATTACAAACCTTGCAATTTTTTTCACTTGGCTACCTCATACCTTGTGATTTTGGCTAGTATACTTGAATTGTGAATGTGTTTCCATGTATAAATGTTATGAACTACTAAGTTTATAAACCAATTATATTTCACAAAATAAAAATAAAAAATGTATTTCCAAAGCTGGGAGTCGAACCCAGAATTCATAACATTGAATTTACCAGGTGTGCTACTTTGGATGTTATGTTGTGCATCTAAATATTTATAGTTATATACTATATTGCTATTTGTTTTTTCGTATACTCAAACAATTTTCATTTTATTAAAAGGTAATGAATGTCATAATTACCAGAATAATTATAACAAAAGATGTGGACATAGTTCTTACTGTTTTGGAAATGTTATATAAAATATATGCTTTAAAAAAATAAATTAAAATTATTTTTTAAGTTTACATGGAATTCAAAACATATTACAGGATACTTTATATATAATTGATTTTAAGTAGCTTCTAATTAAACAACATTATTTGTTGATGATTTTGTGGCAAAATATATTTGATTTTTATCGTGGTAAAAATTATATATTTAATAAATTAATTATTGAACACAAAATATATTATTTTATTTAGTAATAAATGATATTGAAATAAGAGCAAATAATTTTATGTAAACTCTAATGATATAAAATTTTGAAAATGTAAAGTCCAATTATGATTGTTTTTTAAAAGTAATTCATAAAAGACCAATTTAAGTGTAACATCCACATCTCTCTTTCTCATGCTTAGTGTCTTCTAATTAGGAAAATAGTGGTAGAGTACTATTGACTAGCTGAATTAATTTGGAGCGATAGCATGGTTCTTAAATTGACTTAAGTGCAAGTAGCTGAGTAGTCATATCTTGGAAAGTTATATTAGCCAAAACTCTTGAGAATAACTCACAATCACTCGTTTCATCTTCAAAACCAATTCAGAATTTGAAGGAAAGTGTCAACGGAGAGAGATAAAACGAGATAAAGATGAGAAGTGGAAGGAAAGAAAGCCTTGTTCAATGAATAATTAATTCTTGAATTTGCATGTGGATATTTGAATACCTTTATGAAGAATCAAGGTTGTTTTGGAGCGAAGCATCAGGTGATCTACATCATCTTAAACTCACCTCCTATAAATTAAAATTTATTTAATAAAATGTGGTTTTCTTAGCCCATAATTTGGGAATAGGATCATTCCATGAGGGGAATTGGGTTAGATTTTTATTACTTGCATTTTTTTCCATTAAATTCCTTTCTTATCATGAATGTGTGAGAAATTTGTACTTGCGTGTGTTGTGTATAAAGTTTGGTAGACTTCACTATTTGTTAGCACATATTTATCATGTGTTTGGATTGGAGAAAACATGGAAAAACAAGTGAATTTTTTAGTTTAGAAGGTCTGTAAATGATTACTCTCTATTAGTTTCTGGCTACCATCCCTTAAAACCGCAGATATCCAAGTCATGGTCGATCTTTGACCTATTTAGGTATTTATTGTAACTAGTTACTTCTGGTAGTTCGAATATTTAAAATAAAGACAATGTAAATGATTACGCCAATTAAATAATCGATTACAAACCTTGCATTTTTTTTCACTTGGCTACCTCATACCTTGTGATTTTGGCTAGTATACTTGAATTGTGAATGAGTTTCCATGTATAAATGTTATGAACTACTAAGTTTATAAACCAATTATATTTCACAAAATAAAAATAAAAAATGTATTTCCAAAGCTGGGAGTCGAACCCAGAATTCATAACATTGAATTTACCAGGTGTGCTACTTTGGATGTTATGTTGTGCATCTAAATATTTATAGTTATATACTATATTGCTATTTGTTTTTTCGTATACTCAAACAATTTAAATTTTATTAAAAGGAAATGAATGTCATAATTACCAGAATAATTGTAACAAAAGATGTGGACATAGTTCTTACTGTTTTGGAAATGTTATATAAAATATATGCTTTAAAAAAATAAATTAAAATTATTTTTTTTAAGTTTACCTGTGGAATTCGCGCAACATATTACAGGATACTTTATATATAATTGATTTTAAGTAGCTTCTAATTAAACAACATTATTTGTTGATGATTTTGTGGCAAAATATATTTGATTTTTATCGTGGTAAAAATTATATATTTAATAAATTAATTATTGAACACAAAATATATTATTTTATTTAGTAATAAATGATATTGAAATAAGAGCAAATAATTTTATGTAAACTCTAATGATATAAAATTTTGAAAATGAAAAGTCCAATTATGAATGTTTTTTAAAAGTAATTCATAAAAGACCAATTTAAGTGTAACATCCACATCTCTCTTTCTCATGCTTAGTGTCTTCTAATTAGGAAAATAGTGGTAGAGTACTATTGACTAGCTGAATTAATTTGGAGCGATAGCATGGTTCTTAAATTGACTTAAGTGCAAGTAGCTGAGTAGTCATATCTTGGAAAGTTATATTAGCCAAAACTCTTGAGAATAACTCACAATCACTCGTTTCATCTTCAAAACCAATTCAGAATTTGAAGGAAAGTGTCAACGGAGAGAGATAAAACGAGATAAAGATGAGAAGTGGAAGGAAAGAAAGCCTTGTTCAATGAATAATTAATTCTTGAATTTGCATGTGGGATATTTGAATACCTTTATGAAGAATCAAGGTTGTTTTGGAGCGAAGCATCAGGTGATCTACATCATCTTAAACTCACCTCCTATAAATTAAAATTTATTTAATAAAATGTGGTTTTCTTAGCCCATAATTTGGGAATAGGATCATTCCATGAGGGGAATTGGGTTAGATTTTTATTACTTGCATTTTTTTTCCATTAAATTCCTTTCTTATCATGAATGTGTGAGAAATTTGTACTTGCGTGTGTTGTGTATAAAGTTTGGTAGACTTCACTATTTGTTAGCACATATTTATCATGTGTTTGGATTGGAAAAAACATGGAAAAACAAGTGAATTTTTAGTTTAGAAGGTCCAAATGATTACTCTCTATTAGTTTCTGGCTACCATCCCTTAAAACCGCAGATATCCAAGTCATGGTCGATCTTTGACCTATTTAGGTATTTATTGTAACTAGTTACTTCTCAGGGTAGTTCGGAATATTTAAAATAAAGACAATGTGTAACCGACACGCCAATTAAATAATCGATTACAAACCTTGCAATTTTTTTCACTTGGCTACCTCATACCTTGTGATTTTGGCTAGTATACTTGAATTGTGAATGTGTTTCCATGTATAAATGTTATGAACTACTAAGTTTATAAACCAATTATATTTCACAAAATAAAAATAAAAAATGTATTTCCAAAGCTGGGAGTCGAACCCAGAATTCATAACATTGAATTTACAAGGTGTGCTACTTTGGATGTTATGTTGTGCATCTAAATATTTATAGTTATATACTATATTGCTATTTGTTTTTTCGTATACTCAAACAATTTTCATTTTATTAAAAGGTAATGAATGTCATAATTACCAGAATAATTATAACAAAAGATGTGGACATAGTTCTTACTGTTTTGGAAATGTTATATAAAATATATGCTTTAAAAAAATAAATTAAAATTATTTTTTTTAAGTTTACCTGTGGAATTCGCGCAACATATTACAGGATACTTTATATATAATTGATTTTAAGTAGCTTCTAATTAAACAACATTATTTGATGATGATTTTGTGGCAAAAAATATTTGATTTTTATCGTGGTAAAAATTATATATTTAATAAATTAATTATTGAACACAAAATATATTATTTTATTTTGTAACAAATGATATTGAAATAAGAGCAAATAATTTTATGTAAACTCTAATGATATAAAATTTTGAAAATGTAAAGTCCAATTATGAATGTTTTTTAAAAGTAATTCATAAAAGACCAATTTAAGTGTAACATCCACATCTCTCTTTCTCATGCTTAGTGTCTTCTAATTAGGAAAATAGTGGTAGAGTACTATTGACTAGTTGAATTAATTTGGAGCGATAGCATGGTTCTTAAATTGACTTAAGTGCAAGTAGCTGAGTAGTCATATCTTGGAAAGTTATATTAGCCAAAACTCTTGAGAATAACTCACAATCACTGTTTCATCTTCAATACCAATTCAGAATTTGAAGGAAAGTGTCAACGGAGAGAGATAAAACGAGATAAAGATGAGAAGTGGAAGGAAAGAAAGCCTTGTTCAATGAATAATTAATTCTTGAATTTGCATGTGGAATATTTGAATACCTTTATGAAGAATCAAGGTTGTTTTGGAGCGAAGCATCAGGTGATCTACATCATCTTAAACTCACCTCCTATAAATTAAAATTTATTTAATAAAATGTGGTTTTCTTAGCCCATAATTTGGGAATAGGATCATTCCATGAGGGGAATTGGGTTAGATTTTTATTACTTGCATTTTTTTCCATTAAATTCCTTTCTTATCATGAATGTGTGAGAAATTTGTACTTGCGTGTGTTGTGTATAAAGTTTGGTAGACTTCACTATTTGTTAGCACATATTTATCATGTGTTTGGATTGGAGAAAACATGGAAAAACAAGTGAATTTTTAGTTTAGAAGGTCGTAAATGATTACTCGCTATTAGTTTTGGCTACCATCCCTTAAAACCGCAGATATCCAAGTCATGGTCGATCTTTGACCTATTTAGGTATTTATTGTAACTAGTTACTTCTCAGGGTAGTTCGGAATATTTAAAATAAAGACAATGTGTAACTGATTACGCCAATTAAATAATCGATTACAAACCTTGCTATTTTTTCACTTGGCTACCTCATACCTTGTGATTTTGGCTAGTATACTTGAATTGTGAATGTGTTTCCATGTATAAATGTTATGAACTACTAAGTTTATAAACCAATTATATTTCACAAAATAAAAATAAAAATGTATTTCCAAAGTCGAGTCGAACCTTAATTCATAACATTGAATTTACGGTGTGCTACTTTGGATGTTATGTTGTGCATCTAAATATATATAGTTATATACTATATTGCTATTTGTTTTTCATATACTCAAACAATTTACATTTTATTAAAGGTAATGAATGTCATAATTACCAGAATAATTATAACAAAAGATGTGGACATAGTTCTTACTGTTTTGGAAATGTTATATAAAATATATGCTTTAAAAAATTAAATTAAAATTATTTTTTTAAGTTTACCTGAGGAATTCGCGCAACATATTGCAGGATACTTTATATATAATTGATTTTAATTAGCTTCTAATTAAACAACATTATTTGGTGATGATTTTGTGGCAAAAAATATTTGATTTTTATCGTGGTAAAAATTATATATTTAATAAATTAATTATTGAACACAAAATATGTTATTTTATTTAGTAACAAATGATATTGAAATAAGAGCAAATAATTTTATGTAAACTCTAATGATATAAAATTTTGAAAATGTAAAGTCCAATTATGATTGTTTTTTAAAAGTAATTCATAAAAGACCAATTTAAGTGTAACATCCACATCTCTTTCTCATGCTTAGTGTCTTCTAATTAGGAAAATAGTGGTAGAGTACTATTGACTAGCTGAATTAATTTGGAGCGATAGCATGGTTCTTAAATTGACTTAAGTGCAAGTAGCTGAGTAGTCATATCTTGGAAAGTTATATTAGCCAAAACTCTTGAGAATAACTCACAATCACTCGTTTCATCTTCAAAACCAATTCAGAATTTGAAGGAAAGTGTCAACGGAGAGAGATAAAACGAGATAAAGATGAGAAGTGGAAGGAAAGAAAGCCTTGTTCAATGAATAATTAATTCTTGAATTTGCATGTGGGATATTTGAATACCTTTATGAAGAATCAAGGTTGTTTTGGAGCGAAGCATCAGGTGATCTACATCATCTTAAACTCACCTCCTATAAATTAAAATTTATTTAATAAAATGTGGTTTTCTTAGCCCATAATTTGGGAATAGGATCATTCCATGAGGGGAATTGGGTTAGATTTTTATTACTTGCATTTTTTTTCCATTAAATTCCTTTCTTATCATGAATGTGTGAGAAATTTGTACTTGCGTGTGTTGTGTATAAAGTTTGGTAGACTTCACTATTTGTTAGCACATATTTATCATGTGTTTGGATTGGAAAAACATGGAAAAACAAGTGAATTTTTAGTTTAGAAGGTCTAAATGATTACTCTCTATTAGTTTTGGCTACCATCCCTTAAAACCAGATATCCAAGTCATGGTCGATCTTTGACCTATTTAGGTATTTATTGTAACTAGTTACTTCTCGTAGTTCGAATATTTAAAATAAAGACAATGTGTAACTGACACGCCAATTAAATAATCGATTACAAACCTTGCAATTTTTTCACTTGGCTACCTCATACCTTGTGATTTTGGCTAGTATACTTGAATTGTGAATGTGTTTCCATGTATAAATGTTATGAACTACTAAGTTTATAAACCAATTATATTTCACAAAATAAAAAAAAATGTATTTCCAAAGTCGAGTCGAACCGAATTCATAACATTGAATTTACCAGGTGTGCTACTTTGGATGTTATGTTGTGCATCTAAATATTTATAGTTATATACTATATTGCTATTTGTTTTTTCGTATACTCAAACAATTTACATTTTATTAAAAGGTAATGAATGTCATAATTACCAGAATAATTATAACAAAAGATGTGGACATAGTTCTTACTGTTTTGGAAATGTTATATAAAATATATGCTTTAAAAAAATAAATTAAAATTATTTTTTTTAAGTTTACCTGTGGAATTCGCGCAACATATTGCAGGATACTTTATATATAATTGATTTTAATTAGCTTCTAATTAAACAACATTATTTGGTGATGATTTTGTGGCAAAAAATATTTGATTTTTATCGTGGTAAAAATTATATATTTAATAAATTAATTATTGAACACAAAATATGTTATTTTATTTAGTAACAAATGATATTGAAATAAGAGCAAATAATTTTATGTAAACTCTAATGATATAAAATTTTGAAAATGTAAAGTCCAATTATGAATGTTTTTTAAAAGTAATTCATAAAAGACCAATTTAAGTGTAACATCCACATCTCTCTTTCTCATGCTTAGTGTCTTCTAATTAGGAAAATATTGGTAGAGTACTATTGACTAGTTGAATTAATTTGGAGCGATAGCATGGTTCTTAAATTGACTTAAGTGCAAGTAGCTGAGTAGTCATATCTTGGAAAGTTATATTAGCCAAAACTCTTGAGAATAACTCACAATCACTCGTTTCATCTTCAAAACCAATTCAGAATTTGAAGGAAAGTGTCAACGGAGAGAGATAAAACGAGATAAAGATGAGAAGTGGAAGGAAAGAAAGCCTTGTTCAATGAATAATTAATTCTTGAATTTGCATGTGGAATATTTGAATACCTTTATGAAGAATCAAGGTTGTTTTGGAGCGAAGCATCAGGTGATCTACATCATCTTAAACTCACCTCCTATAAATTAAAATTTATTTAATAAAATGTGGTTTTCTTAGCCCATAATTTGAGAATAGGATCATTCCATGAGGGGAATTGGGTTAGATTTTTATTACTTGCATTTTTTTTCCATTAAATTCCTTTCTTATCATGAATGTGTGAGAAATTTGTACTTGTGTGTTGTGTATAAAGTTTGGTAGACTTCACTATTTGTTAGCACATATTTATCATGTGTTTGGATTGGAGAAAACATGGAAAAACAAGTGAATTTTTTAGTTTAGAAGGTCTGTAAATGATTACTCTCTATTAGTTTCTGGCTACCATCCCTTAAAACCGCAGATATCCAAGTCATGGTCGATCTTTGACCTATTTAGGTATTTATTGTAACTAGTTACTTCTCAGGGTAGTTCGGAATATTTAAAATAAAGACAATGTGTAACTGATTACGCCAATTAAATAATCGATTACAAACCTTGCAATTTTTTCACTTGGCTACCTCATACCTTGTGATTTTGGCTAGTATACTTGAATTGTGAATGTGTTTCCATGTATAAATGTTATGAACTACTAAGTTTATAAACCAATTATATTTCACAAAATAAAAAAAAATGTATTTCAAAGTCGAGTCGAACCCAGAATTCATAACATTGAATTTACCAGGTGTGCTACTTTGGATGTTATGTTGTGCATCTAAATATATATAGTTATATACTATATTGCTATTTGTTTTTTCGTATACTCAAACAATTTACATTTTATTAAAAGGTAATGAATGTCATAATTACCAGAATAATTATAACAAAAGATGTGGACATAGTTCTTACTGTTTTGGAAATGTTATATAAAATATATGCTTTAAAAAATTAAATTAAAATTATTTTTTTAAGTTTACCTTAGGAATTCACGCAACATATTGCAGGATACTTTATATATAATTGATTTTAATTAGCTTCTAATTAAACAACATTATTTGGTGATGATTTTGTGGCAAAAAATATTTGATTTTTATCGTGGTAAAAATTATATATTTAATAAATTAATTATTGAACACAAAATATGTTATTTTATTTAGTAACAAATGATATTGAAATAAGAGCAAATAATTTTATGTAAACTCTAATGATATAAAATTTTGAAAATGAAAAGTCCAATTATGAATGTTTTTTAAAAGTAATTCATAAAAGACCAATTTAAGTGTAACATCCACATCTCTCTTCCTCATGCTTAGTGTCTTATAATTAGGAAAATAGTGGTAGAGTACTATTGACTAGTTGAATTAATTTGGAGCGATAGCATGGTTCTTAAATTGACTTAAGTGCAAGTAGCTGAGTAGTCATATCTTGGAAAGTTATATTAGCCAAAACTCTTGAGAATAACTCACAATCACTCGTTTCATCTTCAATACCAATTCAGAATTTGAAGGAAAGTGTCAACGGAGAGAGATAAAACGAGATAAAGATGAGAAGTGGAAGGAAAGAAAGCCTTGTTCAATGAATAATTAATTCTTGAATTTGCATGTGGAATATTTGAATACCTTTATGAAGAATCAAGGTTGTTTTGGAGCGAAGCATCAGGTGATCTACATCATCTTAAACTCACCTCCTATAAATTAAAATTTATTTAATAAAATGTGGTTTTCTTAGCCCATAATTTGGGAATAGGATCATTCCATGAGGGGAATTGGGTTAGATTTTTATTACTTGCATTTTTTCCATTAAATTCCTTTCTTATCATGAATGTGTGAGAAATTTGTACTTGCGTGTGTTGTGTATAAAGTTTGGTAGACTTCACTATTTGTTAGCACATATTTATCATGTGTTTGGATTGAGAAAACATGGAAAAACAAGTGAATTTTTTAGTTTAGAAGGTCTGTAAATGATTACTCGCTATTAGTTTTTGGCTACCATCCCTTAAAACCGCAGATATCCAAGTCATGGTCGATCTTTGACCTATTTAGGTATTTATTGTAACTAGTTACTTCTCAGGGTAGTTCGGAATATTTAAAATAAAGACAATGTGTAACGATTCGCCAATTAAATAATCGATTACAAACCTTGCAATTTTTTCACTTGGCTACCTCATACCTTGTGATTTTGGCTAGTATACTTGAATTGTGAATGTGTTTCCATGTATAAATGTTATGAACTACTAAGTTTATAAACCAATTATATTTCACAAAATAAAAATAAAAAATGTATTTCCAAAGTCGAGTCGAACCTTAATTCATAACATTGAATTTACTGTGTGCTACTTTGATGTTATGTTGTGCATCTAAATATATATAGTTATATACTATATTGCTATTTGTTTTTCGTATACTCAAACAATTTACATTTTATTAAAGGTAATGAATGTCATAATTACGAATAATTATAACAAAAGATGTGGACATAGTTCTTACTTTTTGGAAATGTTATATAAAATATATGCTTTAAAAATTAAATTAAAATTATTTTTTAAGTTTACGAGGAATTCGCAACATATTGCAGGATACTTTATATATAATTGATTTTAATTAGCTTCTAATTAAACAACATTATTTGTTGATGATTTTGTGGCAAAAATATTTGATTTTATCGTGGTAAAATTATATATTTAATAAATTAATTATTGAACACAAAATATATTATTTTATTTAGTAACAAATGATATTGAAATAAGAGCAAATAATTTTATGTAAACTCTAATGATATAAAATTTTGAAAATGAAAGTCCAATTATGAATGTTTTTTAAAAGTAATTCATAAAAGACCAATTTAAGTGTAACATCCACATCTCTCTTCCTCATGCTTAGTGTCTTATAATTAGGAAAATAGTGGTAGAGTACTATTGACTAGTTGAATTAATTTGGAGCGATAGCATGGTTCTTAAATTGACTTAAGTGCAAGTAGCTGAGTAGTCATATCTTGGAAAGTTATATTAGCCAAAACTCTTGAGAATAACTCACAATCACTCGTTTCATCTTCAATACCAATTCAGAATTTGAAGGAAAGTGTCAACGGAGAGAGATAAAACGAGATAAAGATGAGAAGTGGAAGGAAAGAAAGCCTTGTTCAATGAATAATTAATTCTTGAATTTGCATGTGGAATATTTGAATACCTTTATGAAGAATCAAGGTTGTTTTGGAGCGCATCGGTGATCTACATCATCTTAAACTCACCTCCTATAAATTAAAATTTATTTAATAAAATGTGGTTTTCTTAGCCCATAATTTGGGAATAGGATCATTCCATGAGGGGAATTGGGTTAGATTTTTATTACTTGCATTTTTTTCCATTAAATTCCTTTCTTATCATGAATGTGTGAGAAATTTGTACTTGCGTGTGTTGTGTATAAAGTTTGGTAGACTTCACTATTTGTTAGCACATATTTATCATGTGTTTGGATTGAGAAAACATGGAAAAACAAGTGAATTTTTTAGTTTAGAAGGTCTGTAAATGATTACTCGCTATTAGTTTTTGGCTACCATCCCTTAAAACCGCAGATATCCAAGTCATGGTCGATCTTTGACCTATTTAGGTATTTATTGTAACTAGTTACTTCTCAGGGTAGTTCGGAATATTTAAAATAAAGACAATGTGTAACTGATTACGCCAATTAAATAATCGATTACAAACCTTGCAATTTTTTTCACTTGGCTACCTCATACCTTGTGATTTTGGCTAGTATACTTGAATTGTGAATGTGTTTCCATGTATAAATGTTATGAACTACTAAGTTTATAAACCAATTATATTTCACAAAATAAAATAAAAATGTATTTCCAAAGTCTGGGAGTCGAACCTAGAATTCATAACATTGAATTTACTGTGTGCTACTTTGGATGTTATGTTGTGCATCTAAATATATATAGTTATATACTATATTGCTATTTTTTTTGTATACTCAAACAATTTACATTTTATTAAAGGTAATGAATGTCATAATTACGAATAATTATAACAAAAGATGTGGACATAGTTCTTACTGTTTTGGAAATGTTATATAAAATATATGCTTTAAAAATTAAATTAAAATTATTTTTTAAGTTTACGAGGAATTCATAACATATTGCGGATACTTTATATATAATTGATTTTAAGTAGCTTCTAATTAAACAACATTATTTGTTGATGATTTTGTGGCAAAAATATTTGATTTTTATCGTGGTAAAAATTATATATTTAATAAATTTATTATTGAACACAAAATATATTATTTTATTTAGTAACAAATGATATTGAATTAAGAGCAAATAATTTTATGTAAACTCTAATGATATAAAATTTTAAAATGTAAAGTCCAATTATGAATGTTTTTTAAAAGTAATTCATAAAAGACCAATTTAAGTGTAACATCCACATCTCTCTTTCTCATGCTTAGTGTCTTATAATTAGGAAAATAGTGGTAGAGTACTATTGACTAGTTGAATTAATTTGGAGCGATAGCATGGTTCTTAAATTGACTTAAGTGCAAGTAGCTGAGTAGTCATATCTTGGAAAGTTATATTAGCCAAAACTCTTGAGAATAACTCACAATCACTGCTTCATCTTCAATACCAATTCAGAATTTGAAGGAAAGTGTCAACGGAGAGAGATAAAACGAGATAAAGATGAGAAGTGGAAGGAAAGAAAGCCTTGTTCAATGAATAATTAATTCTTGAATTTGCATGTGGAATATTTGAATACCTTTATGAAGAATCAAGGTTGTTTTGGAGCGAAGCATCAGGTGATCTACATCATCTTAAACTCACCTCCTATAAATTAAAATTTATTTAATAAAATGTGGTTTTCTTAGCCCATAATTTGGGAATAGGATCATTCCATGAGGGGAATTGGGTTAGATTTTTATTACTTGCATTTTTTTCCATTAAATTCCTTTCTTATCATGAATGTGTGAGAAATTTGTACTTGTGTGTTGTATAAAGTTTGGTAGACTTCACTATTTGTTAGCACATATTTATCATGTGTTTGGATTGGAGAAAACATGGAAAAACAAGTGAATTTTTTAGTTTAGAAGGTCTGTAAATGATTACTCGCTATTAGTTTTTGGCTACCATCCCTTAAAACCGCAGATATCCAAGTCATGGTCGATCTTTGACCTATTTAGGTATTTATTGTAACTAGTTACTTCTCAGGGTAGTTCAGAATATTTAAAATAAAGACAATGTGTAACTGATTACGCCAATTAAATAATCGATTATAAACCTTGCAATTTTTTTCACTTGGCTACCTCATACCTTGTGATTTTGGCTAGTATACTTGAATTGTGAATGTGTTTCCATGTATAAATGTTATGAACTACTAAGTTTATAAACCAATTATATTTCACAAAATAAAAATAAAAAATGTATTTCCAAAGTCGAGTCGAACCTTAATTCATAACATTGAATTTACTGTGTGCTACTTTGGATGTTATGTTGTGCATCTAAATATATATAGTTATATACTATATTGCTATTTGTTTTTCGATACTCAAACAATTTACATTTTATTAAAGGTAATGAATGTCATAATTACGAATAATTATAACAAAAGATGTGGACATAGTTCTTACTGTTTTGGAAATGTTATATAAAATATATGCTTTAAAAATTAAATTAAAATTATTTTTTAAGTTTACTCGAGGAATTCAAACAACATATTGCAGGATACTTTATATATAATTGATTTTAATTAGCTTCTAATTAAACAACATTATTTGGTGATGATTTTGTGGCAAAAAATATTTGATTTTTATCGTGGTAAAAATTATATATTTAATAAATTAATTATTGAACACAAAATATGTTATTTTATTTAGTAACAAATGATATTGAAATAAGAGCAAATAATTTTATGTAAACTCTAATGATATAAAATTTTGAAAATGTAAAGTCCAATTATGAATGTTTTTTAAAAGTAATTCATAAAAGACCAATTTAAGTGTAACATCCACATCTCTCTTCCTCATGCTTAGTGTCTTATAATTAGGAAAATAGTGGTAGAGTACTATTGACTAGTTGAATTAATTTGGAGCGATAGCATGGTTCTTAAATTGACTTAAGTGCAAGTAGCTGAGTAGTCATATCTTGGAAAGTTATATTAGCCAAAACTCTTGAGAATAACTCACAATCACTCGTTTCATCTTCAATACCAATTCAGAATTTGAAGGAAAGTGTCAACGGAGAGAGATAAAACGAGATAAAGATGAGAAGTGGAAGGAAAGAAAGCCTTGTTCAATGAATAATTAATTCTTGAATTTGCATGTGGAATATTTGAATACCTTTATGAAGAATCAAGGTTGTTTTGGAGCGAAGCATCAGGTGATCTACATCATCTTAAACTCACCTCCTATAAATTAAAATTTATTTAATAAAATGTGGTTTTCTTAGCCCATAATTTGGGAATAGGATCATTCCATGAGGGGAATTGGGTTAGATTTTTATTACTTGCATTTTTTTCCATTAAATTCCTTTCTTATCATGAATGTGTGAGAAATTTGTACTTGCGTGTGTTGTGTATAAAGTTTGGTAGACTTCACTATTTGTTAGCACATATTTATCATGTGTTTGGATTGGAGAAAACATGGAAAAACAAGTGAATTTTTTAGTTTAGAAGGTCTGTAAATGATTACTCGCTATTAGTTTTTGGCTACCATCCCTTAAAACCGCAGATATCCAAGTCATGGTCGATCTTTGACCTATTTAGGTATTTATTGTAACTAGTTACTTCTCAGGGTAGTTCGGAATATTTAAAATAAAGACAATGTAAACGATTACGCCAATTAAATAATCGATTACAAACCTTGCAATTTTTTTCACTTGGCTACCTCATACCTTGTGATTTTGGCTAGTATACTTGAATTGTGAATGTGTTTCCATGTATAAATGTTATGAACTACTAAGTTTATAAACCAATTATATTTCACAAAATAAAAATAAAAAATGTATTTCCAAAGCTGGGAGTCGAACCCAGAATTCATAACATTGAATTTACCAGGTGTGCTACTTTGGATGTTATGTTGTGCATCTAAATATATATAGTTATATACTATATTGCTATTTTTTTTTCCGTATACTCAAACAATTTACATTTTATTAAAAGGTAATGAATGTCATAATTACCAGAATAATTATAACAAAAGATGTGGACATAGTTCTTACTGTTTTGGAAATGTTATATAAAATATATGCTTTAAAAAATTAAATTAAAATTATTTTTTTAAGTTTACCTGAGGAATTCGCGCAACATATTGCAGGATACTTTATATATAATTGATTTTAAGTAGCTTCTAATTAAACAACATTATTTGTTGATGATTTTGTGGCAAAAAATATTTGATTTTTATCGTGGTAAAAATTATATATTTAATAAATTAATTATTGAACACAAAATATATTATTTTATTTAGTAACAAATGATATTGAATTAAGAGCAAATAATTTTATGTAAACTCTAATGATATAAAATTTTTAAAATGTAAAGTCCAATTATGAATGTTTTTTAAAAGTAATTCATAAAAGACCAATTTAAGTGTAACATCCACATCTCTTTCTCATGCTTAGTGTCTTATAATTAGGAAAATAGTGGTAGAGTACTATTGACTAGTTGAATTAATTTGGAGCGATAGCATGGTTCTTAAATTGACTTAAGTGCAAGTAGCTGAGTAGTCATATCTTGAAAGTTATATTAGCCAAAACTCTTGAGAATAACTCACAATCACTGTTTCATCTTCAATACCAATTCAGAATTTGAAGGAAAGTGTCAACGGAGAGAGATAAAACGAGATAAAGATGAGAAGTGGAAGGAAAGAAAGCCTTGTTCAATGAATAATTAATTCTTGAATTTGCATGTGGAATATTTGAATACCTTTATGAAGAATCAAGGTTGTTTTGGAGCGAAGCATCAGGTGATCTACATCATCTTAAACTCACCTCCTATAAATTAAAATTTATTTAATAAAATGTGGTTTTCTTAGCCCATAATTTGGGAATAGGATCATTCCATGAGGGGAATTGGGTTAGATTTTTATTACTTGCATTTTTTTTCCATTAAATTCCTTTCTTATCATGAATGTGTGAGAAATTTGTACTTGCGTGTGTTGTGTATAAAGTTTGGTAGACTTCACTATTTGTTAGCACATATTTATCATGTGTTTGGATTGGAGAAAACATGGAAAAACAAGTGAATTTTTTAGTTTAGAAGGTCCAAATGATTACTCGCTATTAGTTTCTGGCTACCATCCCTTAAAACCGCAGATATCCAAGTCATGGTCGATCTTTGACCTATTTAGGTATTTATTGTAACTAGTTACTTCTCAGGGTAGTTCGGAATATTTAAAATAAAGACAATGTGTAACTGATTACGCCAATTAAATAATCGATTACAAACCTTGCAATTTTTTCACTTGGCTACCTCATACCTTGTGATTTTGGCTAGTATACTTGAATTGTGAATGTGTTTCCATGTATAAATGTTATGAACTACTAAGTTTATAAACCAATTATATTTCACAAAATAAAAATAAAAAATGTATTTCCAAAGTCGAGTCGAACCTTAATTCATAACATTGAATTTACTGTGTGTGCTACTTTGGATGTTATGTTGTGCATCTAAATATATATAGTTATATACTATATTGCTATTTGTTTTTTCGATACTCAAACAATTTACATTTTATTAAAGGTAATGAATGTCATAATTACGAATAATTATAACAAAAGATGTGGACATAGTTCTTACTGTTTTGGAAATGTTATATAAAATATATGCTTTAAAAAATAAATTAAAATTATTTTTTAAGTTTACTGGAATTCGCAAATATATAGGATACTTTATATATAATTGATTTTAAGTAGCTTCTAATTAAACAACATTATTTGTTGATGATTTTGTGGCAAAAAATATTTGATTTTTATCGTGGTAAAAATTATATATTTAATAAATTAATTATTGAACACAAAATATATTATTTTATTTAGTAACAAATGATATTGAATTAAGAGCAAATAATTTTATGTAAACTCTAATGATATAAAATTTTTAAAATGTAAAGTCCAATTATGAATGTTTTTTAAAAGTAATTCATAAAAGACCAATTTAAGTGTAACATCCACATCTCTCTTTCTCATGCTTAGTGTCTTCTAATTAGGAAAATATTGGTAGAGTACTATTGACTAGTTGAATTAATTTGGAGCGATAGCATGGTTCTTAAATTGACTTAAGTGCAAGTAGCTGAGTAGTCATATCTTGGAAAGTTATATTAGCCAAAACTCTTGAGAATAACTCACAATCACTCGTTTCATCTTCAAAACCAATTCAGAATTTGAAGGAAAGTGTCAACGGAGAGAGATAAAACGAGATAAAGATGAGAAGTGGAAGGAAAGAAAGCCTTGTTCAATGAATAATTAATTCTTGAATTTGCATGTGGGATATTTGAATATCTTTATGAAGAATCAAGGTTGTTTTGGAGCGAAGCATCAGGTGATCTACATCATCTTAAACTCACCTCCTATAAATTAAAATTTATTTAATAAAATGTGGTTTTCTTAGCCCATAATTTGGGAATAGGATCATTCCATGAGGGGAATTGGGTTAGATTTTTATTACTTGCATTTTTTTTCCATTAAATTCCTTTCTTATCATGAATGTGTGAGAAATTTGTACTTGCGTGTGTTGTGTATAAAGTTTGGTAGACTTCACTATTTGTTAGCACATATTTATCATGTGTTTGGATTGAGAAAACATGGAAAACAAGTGAATTTTTAGTTTAGAAGGTCCAGAATGATTACTCTCTATTAGTTTTTGGCTACCATCCCTTAAAACCGCAGATATCCAAGTCATGGTCGATCTTTGACCTATTTAGGTATTTAATGTAACTAGTTACTTCTAAGGGTAGTTCGGAATATTTAAAATAAAGACCATGTGTAACTTATTACCAATTAAATAATCGATTACAAACCTTGCAATTTTTTCACTTGGCTACCTCATACCTTGTGATTTTGGCTAGTATACTTGAATTGTGAATGTGTTTCCATGTATAAATGTTATGAACTACTAAGTTTATAAACCAATTATATTTCACAAAATAAAATAAAAAAATGTATTTCCAAAGTCGAGTCGAACCTAATTCATAACATTGAATTTACCATGTGTGCTACTTTGGATGTTATGTTGTGCATCTAAATATATATAGTTATATACTATATTGCTATTTGTTTTTTCGTATACTCAAACAATTTACATTTTATTAAAGGTAATGAATGTCATAATTACGAATAATTATAACAAAAGATGTGGACATAGTTCTTACTGCTTTGGAAATGTTATATAAAATATATGCTTTAAAAAATAAATTAAAATTATTTTTTAAGTTTACTGAGGAATTCGCAACATATTGGGATACTTTATATATAATTGATTTTAAGTAGCTTCTAATTAAACAACATTATTTGTTGATGATTTTGTGGCAAAAATATTTGATTTTTATCGTGGTAAAAATTATATATTTAATAAATTAATTATTGAACACAAAATATATTATTTTATTTAGTAACAAATGATATTGAATTAAGAGCAAATAATTTTATGTAAACTCTAATGATATAAAAATTTTAAAATGTAAAGTCCAATTATGAATGTTTTTTAAAAGTAATTCATAAAAGACCAATTTAAGTGTAACATCCACATCTCTCTTTCTCATGCTTAGTGTCTTCTAATTAGGAAAATAGTGGTAGAGTACTATTGACTAGTTGAATTAATTTGGAGCGATAGCATGGTTCTTAAATTGACTTAAGTGCAAGTAGCTGAGTAGTCATATCTTGGAAAGTTATATTAGCCAAAACTCTTGAGAATAACTCACAATCACTCGTTTCATCTTCAATACCAATTCAGAATTTGAAGGAAAGTGTCAACGGAGAGAGATAAAACGAGATAAAGATGAGAAGTGGAAGGAAAGAAAGCCTTGTTCAATGAATAATTAATTCTTGAATTTGCATGTGGAATATTTGAATACCTTTATGAAGAATCAAGGTTGTTTTGGAGCGAAGCATCGGGTGATCTACATCGTCTTAAACTCACCTCCTATAAATTAAAATTTATTTAATAAAATGTGGTTTTCTTAGCCCATAATTTGGGAATAGGATCATTCCATGAGGGGAATTGGGTTAGATTTTTATTACTTGCATTTTTTTTCCATTAAATTCCTTTCTTATCATGAATGTGTGAGAAATTTGTACTTGCGTGTGTTGTGTATAAAGTTTGGTAGACTTCACTATTTGTTAGCACATATTTATCATGTGTTTGGATTGAGAAAACATGGAAAACAAGTGAATTTTTAGTTTAGAAGGTCCAGAATGATTACTCTCTATTAGTTTCGCTACCATCCCTTAAAACCGCAGATATCCAAGTCATGGTCGATCTTTGACCTATTTAGGTATTTATTGTAACTAGTTACTTCTAAGGGTAGTTCGGAATATTTAAAATAAAGACAATGTGTAACTTATTACGCCAATTAAATAATCGATTACAAACCTTGCAATTTTTTTCACTTGGCTACCTCATACCTTGTGATTTTGGCTAGTATACTTGAATTGTGAATGTGTTTCCATGTATAAATGTTATGAACTACTAAGTTTATAAACCAATTATATTTCACAAAATAAAATAAAAATGTATTTCCAAAGTCGAGTCGAACCTTAATTCATAACATTGAATTTACCAGGTGTGCTACTTTGGATGTTATGTTGTGCATCTAAATATATTTAGTTAGATACTATATTGCTATTTGTTTTTTCGTATACTCAAACAATTTTCATTTTATTAAAAGGTATTGAATGTCATAATTACCAGAATAATTATAACAAAAGATGTGGACATAGTTCTTACTGTTTTGGAAATGTTATATAAAATATATGCTTTAAAAAAATAAATTAAAATTATTTTTTTTAAGTTTACCTGTGGAATTCGCGCAACATATTACAGGATACTTTATATATAATTGATTTTAAGTAGCTTCTAATTAAACAACATTATTTGTTGATGATTTTGTGGCAAAAAATATTTGATTTTTATCGTGGTAAAAATTATATATTTAATAAATTAATTATTGAACACAAAATATATTATTTTATTTAGTAACAAATGATATTGAAAGAAGAGCAAATAATTTTATGTAAACTCTAATGATATAAAATTTTGAAAATGTAAAGTCCAATTTTGAATGTTTTTTAAAAGTAATTCATAAAAGACCAATTTAAGTGTAACATCCACATCTCTTTCTCATGCTTAGTGTCTTCTAATTAGGAAAATATTGGTAGAGTACTATTGACTAGTTGAATTAATTTGGAGCGATAGCATGGTTCTTAAATTGACTTAAGTGCAAGTAGCTGAGTAGTCATATCTTGGAAAGTTATATTAGCCAAAACTCTTGAGAATAACTCACAATCACTGTTTCATCTTCAATACCAATTCGAATTTGAAGGAAAGTGTCAACGGAGAGAGATAAAACGAGATAAAGATGAGAAGTGGAAGGAAAGAAAGCCTTGTTCAATGAATAATTAATTCTTGAATTTGCATGTGGAATATTTGAATACCTTTATGAAGAATCAAGGTTGTTTTGGAGCGAAGCATCAGGTGATCTACATCGTCTTAAACTCACCTCCTATAAATTAAAATTTATTTAATAAAATGTGGTTTTCTTAGCCCATAATTTGGGAATAGGATCATTCCATGAGGGAATTGTTAGATTTTTATTACTTGCATTTTTTCCATTAAATTCCTTTCTTATCATGAATGTGTGAGAAATTTGTACTTGCGTGTGTTGTGTATAAAGTTTGGTAGACTTCACTATTTGTTAGCACATATTTATCATGTGTTTGGATTGAGAAAACATGGAAAACAAGTGAATTTTTAGTTTAGAAGGTCCAAATGATTACTCGCTATTAGTTTTTGGCTACCATCCCTTAAAACCGCAGATATCCAAGTCATGGTCGATCTTTGACCTATTTAGGTATTTATTGTAACTAGTTACTTCTCGGTAGTTCGAATATTTAAAATAAAGACAATGTGTAACGACACGCCAATTAAATAATCGATTATAAACCTTGCAATTTTTTCACTTGGCTACCTCATACCTTGTGATTTTGGCTAGTATACTTGAATTGTGAATGTGTTTCCATGTATAAATGTTATGAACTACTAAGTTTATAAACCAATTATATTTCACAAAATAAAAATAAAAATGTATTTCCAAAGTCGAGTCGAACCTTAATTCATAACATTGAATTTACTGTGTGCTACTTTGGATGTTATGTTGTGCATCTAAATATATATAGTTATATACTATATTGCTATTTGTTTTTTCATATACTCAAACAATTTACATTTTATTAAAGGTAATGAATGTCATAATTACGAATAATTATAACAAAAGATGTGGACATAGTTCTTACTGTTTTGGAAATGTTATATAAAATATATGCTTTAAAAATTAAATTAAAATTATTTTTTAAGTTTACGAGGAATTCAAAACATATTGCAGGATACTTTATATATAATTGATTTTAAGTAGCTTCTAATTAAACAACATTATTTGTTGATGATTTTGTGGCAAAAAATATTTGATTTTTATCGTGGTAAAAATTATATATTTAATAAATTAATTATTGAACACAAAATATGTTATTTTATTTAGTAACAAATGATATTGAAATAAGAGCAAATAATTTTATGTAAACTCTAATGATATAAAATTTTGAAAATGAAAAGTCCAATTATGAATGTTTTTTAAAAGTAATTCATAAAAGACCAATTTAAGTGTAACATCCACATCTCTCTTCCTCATGCTTAGTGTCTTATAATTAGGAAAATAGTGGTAGAGTACTATTGACTAGTTGAATTAATTTGGAGCGATAGCATGGTTCTTAAATTGACTTAAGTGCAAGTAGTGAGTAGTCATATCTTGGAAAGTTATATTAGCCAAAACTCTTGAGAATAACTCACAATCACTCTTCATCATCTTCAATACCAATTCGAATTTGAAGGAAAGTGTCAACGGAGAGAGATAAAACGAGATAAAGATGAGAAGTGGAAGGAAAGAAAGCCTTGTTCAATGAATAATTAATTCTTGAATTTGCATGTGGAATATTTGAATACCTTTATGAAGAATCAAGGTTGTTTTGGAGCGAAGCATCGTGTGATCTACATCATCTTAAACTCACCTCCTATAAATTAAAATTTATTTAATAAAATGTGGTTTTCTTAGCCCATAATTTGGGAATAGGATCATTCCATGAGGGAATTGGGTTAGATTTTTATTACTTGCATTTTTTCCATTAAATTCCTTTCTTATCATGAATGTGTGAGAAATTTGTACTTATGTGTGTTGTGTATAAAGTTTGGTAGACTTCACTATTTGTTAGCACATATTTATCATGTGTTTGGATTGAGAAAACATGGAAAACAAGTGAATTTTTAGTTTAGAAGGTCCAAATGATTACTCTATTAGTTTCTGGCTACCATCCCTTAAAACCGCAGATATCCAAGTCATGGTCGATCTTTGACCTATTTAGGTATTTAATGTAACTAGTTACTTCTAAGGGTAGTTCGGAATATTTAAAATAAAGACCATGTGTAACTTATTACGCCAATTAAATAATCGATTACAAACCTTGCAATTTTTTTCACTTGGCTACCTCGTACCTTGTGATTTTGGCTAGTATACTTGAATTGTGAATGTGTTTCCATGTATAAATGTTATGAACTACTAAGTTTATAAACCAATTATATTTCACAAAATAAAATAAAAAAATGTATTTCCAAAGTCGAGTCGAACCTTAATTCATAACATTGAATTTACTGTGTGCTACTTTGGATGTTATGTTGTGCATCTAAATATATTTAGTTATATACTATATTGCTATTTGTTTTTCGTATACTCAAACAATTTTCATTTTATTAAAGTAATGAATGTCATAATTACGTAATAATTATAACAAAAGATGTGGACATAGTTCTTACTGTTTTGAAATGTTATATAAAATATATGCTTTAAAAAATAAATTAAAATTATTTTTTTTAAGTTTACCTGTGGAATTCGCGCAACATATTACATGATACTTTATATATAATTGATTTTAAGTAGCTTCTAATTAAACAACATTATTTGTTGATGATTTTGTGGCAAAAATATTTGATTTTTATCGTGGTAAAATTATATATTTAATAAATTAATTATTGAACACAAAATATATTATTTTATTTAGTAACAAATGATATTGAAAGAAGAGCAAATAATTTTATGTAAACTCTAATGATATAAAATTTTGAAAATGTAAAGTCCAATTTGAATGTTTTTAAAAGTAATTCATAAAAGACCAATTTAAGTGTAACATCCACATCTCTTTCTCATGCTTAGTGTCTTCTAATTAGGAAAATATTGGTAGAGTACTATTGACTAGTTGAATTAATTTGGAGCGATAGCATGGTTCTTAAATTGACTTAAGTGCAAGTAGCTGAGTAGTCATATCTTGGAAAGTTATATTAGCCAAAACTCTTGAGAATAACTCACAATCACTGCTTCATCTTCAATACCAATTGAATTTGAAGGAAAGTGTCAACGAGAGAGATAAAACGAGATAAAGATGAGAAGTGGAAGGAAAGAAAGCCTTGTTCAATGAATAATTAATTTTGAATTTGCATGTGGAATATTTGAATACCTTTATGAAGAATCAAGGTTGTTTTGGAGCGAAGCATCGGTGATCTACATCATCTTAAACTCACCTCCTATAAATTAAAATTTATTTAATAAAATGTGGTTTTCTTAGCCCATAATTTGGGAATAGGATCATTCCATGAGGGAATTGGGTTAGATTTTTATTACTTGCATTTTTTCCATTAAATTCCTTTCTTATCATGAATGTGTGAGAAATTTGTACTTGTGTGTTGTGTATAAAGTTTGGTAGACTTCACTATTTGTTAGCACATATTTATCATGTGTTTGGATTGGAGAAAACATGGAAAACAAGTGAATTTTTAGTTTAGAAGGTCCGAATGATTACTCTATTAGTTTCGCTACCATCCCTTAAAACCGCAGATATCCAAGTCATGGTCGATCTTTGACCTATTTAGGTATTTATTGTAACTAGTTACTTCTAAGGGTAGTTCGGAATATTTAAAATAAAGACAATGTGTAACTTATTACGCCAATTAAATAATCGATTACAAACCTTGCAATTTTTTCACTTGGCTACCTCATACCTTGTGATTTTGGCTAGTATACTTGAATTGTGAATGTGTTTCCATGTATAAATGTTATGAACTACTAAGTTTATAAACCAATTATATTTCACAAAATAAAAATAAAAAATGTATTTCCAAAGTCGAGTCGAACCTTAATTCATAACATTGAATTTACGTGTGTGCTACTTTGGATGTTATGTTGTGCATCTAAATATATATAGTTATATACTATATTGCTATTTGTTTTTTCAGATACTCAAACAATTTTCATTTTATTAAAAGGTAATGAATGTCATAATTACTAATAATTATAACAAAAGATGTGGACATAGTTCTTACTGCTTTGGAAATGTTATATAAAATATATGCTTTAAAAAATAAATTAAAATTATTTTTTTAAGTTTACTGAGGAATTCAAAACATATTACGGGATACTTTATATATAATTGATTTTAAGTAGCTTCTAATTAAACAACATTATTTGTTGATGATTTTGTGGCAAAAATATTTGATTTTTATCGTGGTAAAATTATATATTTAATAAATTAATTATTGAACACAAAATATATTATTTTATTTAGTAACAAATGATATTGAAAGAAGAGCAAATAATTTTATGTAAACTCTAATGATATAAAATTTTGAAAATGTAAAGTCCAATTATGAAAGTTTTTAAAAGTAATTCATAAAAGACCAATTTAAGTGTAACATCCACATCTCTTTCTCATGCTTAGTGTCTTCTAATTAGGAAAATATTGGTAGAGTACTATTGACTAGTTGAATTAATTTGGAGCGATAGCATGGTTCTTAAATTGACTTAAGTGCAAGTAGTGAGTAGTCATATCTTGGAAAGTTATATTAGCCAAAACTCTTGAGAATAACTCACAATCACTGCTTCATCTTCAATACCAATTCGAATTTGAAGGAAAGTGTCAACGGAGAGAGATAAAACGAGATAAAGATGAGAAGTGGAAGGAAAGAAAGCCTTGTTCAATGAATAATTAATTCTTGAATTTGCATGTGGAATATTTGAATACCTTTATGAAGAATCAAGGTTGTTTTGGAGCGAAGCATCGTGTGATCTACATCATCTTAAACTCACCTCCTATAAATTAAAATTTATTTAATAAAATGTGGTTTTCTTAGCCCATAATTTGGGAATAGGATCATTCCATGAGGGAATTGGGTTAGATTTTTATTACTTGCATTTTTTCCATTAAATTCCTTTCTTATCATGAATGTGTGAGAAATTTGTACTTGCGTGTGTTGTGTATAAAGTTTGGTAGACTTCACTATTTGTTAGCACATATTTATCATGTGTTTGGATTGGAGAAAACATGGAAAAACAAGTGAATTTTTAGTTTAGAAGGTCCGAAATGATTACTCTCTATTAGTTTCGCTACCATCCCTTAAAACCGCAGATATCCAAGTCATGGTCGATCTTTGACCTATTTAGGTATTTATTGTAACTAGTTACTTCTAAGGGTAGTTCGGAATATTTAAAATAAAGACAATGTGTAACTTATTACGCCAATTAAATAATCGATTACAAACCTTGCAATTTTTTCACTTGGCTACCTCATACCTTGTGATTTTGGCTAGTATACTTGAATTGTGAATGTGTTTCCATGTATAAATGTTATGAACTACTAAGTTTATAAACCAATTATATTTCACAAAATAAAATAAAAATGTATTTCCAAAGTCGAGTCGAACCTTAATTCATAACATTGAATTTACTGTGCTACTTTGGATGTTATGTTGTGCATCTAAATATATTTAGTTATATACTATATTGCTATTTGTTTTTCGTATACTCAAACAATTTTCATTTTATTAAAGGTAATGAATGTCATAATTACGAATAATTATAACAAAAGATGTGGACATAGTTCTTACTGTTTTGAAATGTTATATAAAATATATGCTTTAAAAAATAAATTAAAATTATTTTTTTAAGTTTACTGGAATTCAAGCAACATATTACAGATACTTTATATATAATTGATTTTAAGTAGCTTCTAATTAAACAACATTATTTGTTGATGATTTTGTGGCAAAAATATTTGATTTTTATCGTGGTAAAATTATATATTTAATAAATTAATTATTGAACACAAAATATATTATTTTATTTAGTAACAAATGATATTGAAAGAAGAGCAAATAATTTTATGTAAACTCTAATGATATAAAATTTTGAAAATGTAAAGTCCAATTTTGAATGTTTTTTAAAAGTAATTCATAAAAGACCAATTTAAGTGTAACATCCACATCTCTCTTTCTCATGCTTAGTGTCTTCTAATTAGGAAAATATTGGTAGAGTACTATTGACTAGTTGAATTAATTTGGAGCGATAGCATGGTTCTTAAATTGACTTAAGTGCAAGTAGCTGAGTAGTCATATCTTGAAAGTTATATTAGCCAAAACTCTTGAGAATAACTCACAATCACTGCTTCATCTTCAATACCAATTCGAATTTGAAGGAAAGTGTCAACGGAGAGAGATAAAACGAGATAAAGATGAGAAGTGGAAGGAAAGAAAGCCTTGTTCAATGAATAATTAATTCTTGAATTTGCATGTGGAATATTTGAATACCTTTATGAAGAATCAAGGTTGTTTTGGAGCGAAGCATCGGTGATCTACATCATCTTAAACTCACCTCCTATAAATTAAAATTTATTTAATAAAATGTGGTTTTCTTAGCCCATAATTTGGGAATAGGATCATTCCATGAGGGAATTGGGTTAGATTTTTATTACTTGCATTTTTTCCATTAAATTCCTTTCTTATCATGAATGTGTGAGAAATTTGTACTTGCGTGTTGTGTATAAAGTTTGGTAGACTTCACTATTTGTTAGCACATATTTATCATGTGTTTGGATTGGAGAAAACATGGAAAAACAAGTGAATTTTTAGTTTAGAAGGTCCAAATGATTACTCTATTAGTTTCGCTACCATCCCTTAAAACCGCAGATATCCAAGTCATGGTCGATCTTTGACCTATTTAGGTATTTATTGTAACTAGTTACTTCTAAGGGTAGTTCGGAATATTTAAAATAAAGACAATGTGTAACTTATTACGCCAATTAAATAATCGATTACAAACCTTGCAATTTTTTTCACTTGGCTACCTCATACCTTGTGATTTTGGCTAGTATACTTGAATTGTGAATGTGTTTCCATGTATAAATGTTATGAACTACTAAGTTTATAAACCAATTATATTTCACAAAATAAAAATAAAAAATGTATTTCCAAAGCTGGGAGTTGAACCCAGAATTCATAACATTGAATTTACCAGGTGTGCTACTTTGGATGTTATGTTGTGCATCTAAATATATATAGTTATATACTATATTGCTATTTGTTTTTTCGTATACTCAAACAATTTTCATTTTATTAAAAGGTAATGAATGTCATAATTACCAGAATAATTATAACAAAAGATGTGGACATAGTTCTTACTGTTTTGGAAATGTTATATAAAATATATGCTTTAAAAAAATAAATTAAAATTATTTTTTTTAAGTTTACCTGTGGAATTCGCGCAACATATTGCAGGATACTTTATATATAATTGATTTTAAGTAGCTTCTAATTAAACAACATTATTTGTTGATGATTTTGTGGCAAAAAATATTTGATTTTTATCGTGGTAAAAATTATATATTTAATAAATTAATTATTGAACACAAAATATATTATTTTATTTAGTAACAAATGATATTGAAAGAAGAGCAAATAATTTTATGTAAACTCTAATGATATAAAATTTTGAAAATGTAAAGTCCAATTTTGAAAGTTTTTTAAAAGTAATTCATAAAAGACCAATTTAAGTGTAACATCCACATCTCTTTCTCATGCTTAGTGTCTTCTAATTAGGAAAATATTGGTAGAGTACTATTGACTAGTTGAATTAATTTGGAGCGATAGCATGGTTCTTAAATTGACTTAAGTGCAAGTAGTGAGTAGTCATATCTTGAAAGTTATATTAGCCAAAACTCTTGAGAATAACTCACAATCACTCTTCATCATCTTCAATACCAATTCGAATTTGAAGGAAAGTGTCAACGAGAGAGATAAAACGAGATAAAGATGAGAAGTGGAAGGAAAGAAAGCCTTGTTCAATGAATAATTAATTCTTGAATTTGCATGTGGAATATTTGAATACCTTTATGAAGAATCAAGGTTGTTTTGGAGCGAAGCATCGGGTGATCTACATCATCTTAAACTCACCTCCTATAAATTAAAATTTATTTAATAAAATGTGGTTTTCTTAGCCCATAATTTGGGAATAGGATCATTCCATGAGGGGAATTGGGTTAGATTTTTATTACTTGCATTTTTTTCCATTAAATTCCTTTCTTATCATGAATGTGTGAGAAATTTGTACTTGCGTGTGTTGTGTATAAAGTTTGGTAGACTTCACTATTTGTTAGCACATATTTATCATGTGTTTGGATTGGAGAAAACATGGAAAACAAGTGAATTTTTAGTTTAGAAGGTCTAAATGATTACTCTCTATTAGTTTCGCTACCATCCCTTAAAACCGCAGATATCCAAGTCATGGTCGATCTTTGACCTATTTAGGTATTTATTGTAACTAGTTACTTAAGGGTAGTTCGAATATTTAAAATAAAGACAATGTAACTTATTACCAATTAAATAATCGATTACAAACCTTGCAATTTTTTCACTTGGCTACCTCATACCTTGTGATTTTGGCTAGTATACTTGAATTGTGAATGTGTTTCCATGTATAAATGTTATGAACTACTAAGTTTATAAACCAATTATATTTCACAAAATAA
Source organism: Vicia sativa (assembly GCA_021764765.1). NCBI lineage: Eukaryota > Viridiplantae > Streptophyta > Magnoliopsida > Fabales > Fabaceae > Vicia > Vicia sativa. The sequence goes on along the minus strand of CM038793.1, from coordinate 309,559,946 downwards.
AAATAAAAATGTATTTCCAAAGTCGAGTCGAACCTTAATTCATAACATTGAATTTACTGTGTGCTACTTTGATGTTATGTTGTGCATCTAAATATATTTAGTTATATACTATATTGCTATTTGTTTTTCGTATACTCAAACAATTTACATTTTATTAAAGGTAATGAATGTCATAATTACGAATAATTATAACAAAAGATGTGGACATAGTTCTTACTGTTTGGAAATGTTATATAAAATATATGCTTTAAAAAATAAATTAAAATTATTTTTTAAGTTTACCGTGGAATTCGCAAATATATTGATACTTTATATATAATTGATTTTAAGTAGCTTCTAATTAAACAACATTATTTGTTGATGATTTTGTGGCAAAAATATTTGATTTTTATCGTGGTAAAATTATATATTTAATAAATTAATTATTGAACACAAAATATATTATTTTATTTAGTAACAAATGATATTGAAAGAAGAGCAAATAATTTTATGTAAACTCTAATGATATAAAATTTTGAAAATGTAAAGTCCAATTTTGAATGTTTTTTAAAAGTAATTCATAAAAGACCAATTTAAGTGTAACATCCACATCTCTCTTCTCATGCTTAGTGTCTTCTAATTAGGAAAATATGGTAGAGTACTATTGACTAGTTGAATTAATTTGGAGCGATAGCATGGTTCTTAAATTGACTTAAGTGCAAGTAGTGAGTAGTCATATCTTGGAAAGTTATATTAGCCAAAACTCTTGAGAATAACTCACAATCACTGCTTCATCTTCAATACCAATTCGAATTTGAAGGAAAGTGTCAACGGAGAGAGATAAAACGAGATAAAGATGAGAAGTGGAAGGAAAGAAAGCCTTGTTCAATGAATAATTAATTCTTGAATTTGCATGTGGAATATTTGAATACCTTTATGAAGAATCAAGGTTGTTTTGGAGCGAAGCATCGTGATCTACATCATCTTAAACTCACCTCCTATAAATTAAAATTTATTTAATAAAATGTGGTTTTCTTAGCCCATAATTTGGGAATAGGATCATTCCATGAGGGGAATTGGGTTAGATTTTTATTACTTGCATTTTTTTCCATTAAATTCCTTTCTTATCATGAATGTGTGAGAAATTTGTACTTGCGTGTGTTGTGTATAAAGTTTGGTAGACTTCACTATTTGTTAGCACATATTTATCATGTGTTTGGATTGGAGAAAACATGGAAAAACAAGTGAATTTTTTAGTTTAGAAGGTCTGTAAATGATTACTCGCTATTAGTTTTTGGCTACCATCCCTTAAAACCGCAGATATCCAAGTCATGGTCGATCTTTGACCTATTTAGGTATTTATTGTAACTAGTTACTTCTAAGGGTAGTTCGGAATATTTAAAATAAAGACAATGTGTAACTTATTACGCCAATTAAATAATCGATTACAAACCTTGCAATTTTTTTCACTTGGCTACCTCATACCTTGTGATTTTGGCTAGTATACTTGAATTGTGAATGTGTTTCCATGTATAAATGTTATGAACTACTAAGTTTATAAACCAATTATATTTCACAAAATAAAAATAAAAAATGTATTTCCAAAGCTGGGAGTTGAACCCAGAATTCATAACATTGAATTTACCAGGTGTGCTACTTTGGATGTTATGTTGTGCATCTAAATATATATAGTTATATACTATATTGCTATTTGTTTTTTCGTATACTCAAACAATTTTCATTTTATTAAAAGGTAATGAATGTCATAATTACCAGAATAATTATAACAAAAGATGTGGACATAGTTCTTACTGTTTTGGAAATGTTATATAAAATATATGCTTTAAAAAAATAAATTAAAATTATTTTTTTTAAGTTTACCTGTGGAATTCGCGCAACATATTACATGATACTTTATATATAATTGATTTTAAGTAGCTTCTAATTAAACAACATTATTTGTTGATGATTTTGTGGCAAAAATATTTGATTTTTATCGTGGTAAAATTATATATTTAATAAATTAATTATTGAACACAAAATATATTATTTTATTTAGTAACAAATGATATTGAAAGAAGAGCAAATAATTTTATGTAAACTCTAATGATATAAAATTTTGAAAATGTAAAGTCCAATTATGAATGTTTTTAAAAGTAATTCATAAAAGACCAATTTAAGTGTAACATCCACATCTCTCTTCTCATGCTTAGTGTCTTCTAATTAGGAAAATATTGGTAGAGTACTATTGACTAGTTGAATTAATTTGGAGCGATAGCATGGTTCTTAAATTGACTTAAGTGCAAGTAGTGAGTAGTCATATCTTGGAAAGTTATATTAGCCAAAACTCTTGAGAATAACTCACAATCACTGCTTCATCTTCAATACCAATTCGAATTTGAAGGAAAGTGTCAACGAGAGAGATAAAACGAGATAAAGATGAGAAGTGGAAGGAAAGAAAGCCTTGTTCAATGAATAATTAATTTTGAATTTGCATGTGGAATATTTGAATACCTTTATGAAGAATCAAGGTTGTTTTGGAGCGAAGCATCGTGTGATCTACATCATCTTAAACTCACCTCCTATAAATTAAAATTTATTTAATAAAATGTGGTTTTCTTAGCCCATAATTTGGGAATAGGATCATTCCATGAGGGAATTGTTAGATTTTTATTACTTGCATTTTTTTCCATTAAATTCCTTTCATATCATGAATGTGTGAGAAATTTGTACTTGCGTGTGTTGTGTATAAAGTTTGGTAGACTTCACTATTTGTTAGCACATATTTATCATGTGTTTGGATTGGAGAAAACATGGAAAACAAGTGAATTTTTAGTTTAGAAGGTCCAGAAATGATTACTCTCTATTAGTTTCTGGCTACCATCCCTTAAAACCGCAGATATCCAAGTCATGGTCGATCTTTGACCTATTTAGGTATTTATTGTAACTAGTTACTTCTAAGGGTAGTTCGGAATATTTAAAATAAAGACAATGTGTAACTTATTACGCCAATTAAATAATCGATTACAAACCTTGCAATTTTTTCACTTGGCTACCTCATACCTTGTGATTTTGGCTAGTATACTTGAATTGTGAATGTGTTTCCATGTATAAATGTTATGAACTACTAAGTTTATAAACCAATTATATTTCACAAAATAAAAATAAAAAATGTATTTCCAAAGTCGAGTTGAACCTTAATTCATAACATTGAATTTACCAGGTGTGCTACTTTGGATGTTATGTTGTGCATCTAAATATATATAGTTATATACTATATTGCTATTTGTTTTTTCGTATACTCAAACAATTTTCATTTTATTAAAAGGTAATGAATGTCATAATTACCAGAATAATTATAACAAAAGATGTGGACATAGTTCTTACTGTTTTGGAAATGTTATATAAAATATATGCTTTAAAAAAATAAATTAAAATTATTTTTTTTAAGTTTACCTGTGGAATTCGCGCAACATATTGCAGGATACTTTATATATAATTGATTTTAAGTAGCTTCTAATTAAACAACATTATTTGTTGATGATTTTGTGGCAAAAAATATTTGATTTTTATCGTGGTAAAAATTATATATTTAATAAATTAATTATTGAACACAAAATATATTATTTTATTTAGTAACAAATGATATTGAAAGAAGAGCAAATAATTTTATGTAAACTCTAATGATATAAAATTTTGAAAATGTAAAGTCCAATTTTGAAAGTTTTTTAAAAGTAATTCATAAAAGACCAATTTAAGTGTAACATCCACATCTCTCTTTCTCATGCTTAGTGTCTTCTAATTAGGAAAATATTGGTAGAGTACTATTGACTAGTTGAATTAATTTGGAGCGATAGCATGGTTCTTAAATTGACTTAAGTGCAAGTAGCTGAGTAGTCATATCTTGGAAAGTTATATTAGCCAAAACTCTTGAGAATAACTCACAATCACTCGTTTCATCTTCAATACCAATTCGAATTTGAAGGAAAGTGTCAACGAGAGAGATAAAACGAGATAAAGATGAGAAGTGGAAGGAAAGAAAGCCTTGTTCAATGAATAATTAATTCTTGAATTTGCATGTGGAATATTTGAATACCTTTATGAAGAATCAAGGTTGTTTTGGAGCGAAGCATCAGGTGATCTACATCGTCTTAAACTCACCTCCTATAAATTAAAATTTATTTAATAAAATGTGGTTTTTAGCCCATAATTTGGGAATAGGATCATTCCATGAGGGAATTGGGTTAGATTTTTATTACTTGCATTTTTTCCATTAAATTCCTTTCTTATCATGAATGTGTGAGAAATTTGTACTTGCATGTGTTGTGTATAAAGTTTGGTAGACTTCACTATTTGTTAGCACATATTTATCATGTGTTTGGATTGGAGAAAACATGGAAAAACAAGTGAATTTTTTAGTTTAGAAGGTCTGTAAATGATTACTCTCTATTAGTTTCTGGCTACCATCCCTTAAAACCGCAGATATCCAAGTCATGGTCGATCTTTGACCTATTTAGGTATTTATTGTAACTAGTTACTTCTAAGGGTAGTTCGGAATATTTAAAATAAAGACAATGTGTAACTTATTACGCCAATTAAATAATCGATTACAAACCTTGCAATTTTTTTCACTTGGCTACCTCATACCTTGTGATTTTGGCTAGTATACTTGAATTGTGAATGTGTTTCCATGTATAAATGTTATGAACTACTAAGTTTATAAACCAATTATATTTCACAAAATAAAATAAAAATGTATTTCAAAGTCGAGTCGAACCTTAATTCATAACATTGAATTTACGTGTGTGCTACTTTGGATGTTATGTTGTGCATCTAAATATATATAGTTATATACTATATTGCTATTTGTTTTTTCAGATACTCAAACAATTTTCATTTTATTAAAGGTAATGAATGTCATAATTACGAATAATTATAACAAAAGATGTGGACATAGTTCTTACTGTTTTGGAAATGTTATATAAAATATATGCTTTAAAAAATAAATTAAAATTATTTTTTAAGTTTACTGTGGAATTCGCAACATATTGCAGATACTTTATATATAATTGATTTTAAGTAGCTTTTAATTAAACAACATTATTTGTTGATGATTTTGTGGCAAAAATATTTGATTTTTATCGGTAAAATTATATATTAAATAAATTAATTATTGAACACAAAATATATTATTTTATTTAGTAACAAATGATATTGAAAGAAGAGCAAATAATTTTATGTAAACTCTAATGATATAAAATTTTGAAAATGTAAAGTCCAATTTGAATGTTTTTAAAAGTAATTCATAAAAGACCAATTTAAGTGTAACATCCACATCTCTTTCTCATGCTTAGTGTCTTCTAATTAGGAAAATATTGGTAGAGTACTATTGACTAGTTGAATTAATTTGGAGCGATAGCATGGTTCTTAAATTGACTTAAGTGCAAGTAGTGAGTAGTCATATCTTGAAAGTTATATTAGCCAAAACTCTTGAGAATAACTCACAATCACTCGTTTCATCTTCAATACCAATTCGTAATTTGAAGGAAAGTGTCAACGGAGAGAGATAAAACGAGATAAAGATGAGAAGTGGAAGGAAAGAAAGCCTTGTTCAATGAATAATTAATTCTTGAATTTGCATGTGGAATATTTGAATACCTTTATGAAGAATCAAGGTTGTTTTGGAGCGCAGCATCGTGATCTACATCGCCTTAAACTCACCTCCTATAAATTAAAATTTATTTAATAAAATGTGGTTTTCTTAGCCCATAATTTGGGAATAGGATCATTCCATGAGGGGAATTGGGTTAGATTTTTATTACTTGCATTTTTTTTCCATTAAATTCCTTTCTTATCATGAATGTGTGAGAAATTTGTACTTGCGTGTGTTGTGTATAAAGTTTGGTAGACTTCACTATTTGTTAGCACATATTTATCATGTGTTTGGATTGGAGAAAACATGGAAAAACAAGTGAATTTTTTAGTTTAGAAGGTCTGTAAATGATTACTCGCTATTAGTTTTTGGCTACTGTTGTAGGATTTTTCCGTGAACAAAGTATTTTAATTATCGATTCCACAGGGATTGGTGCATGTTATAGTCTTTCAATAGAAAAGTATGTTTTAAGATAATGTAACCAAAGGGTTTGTTATCTACTCTACTAGAACCATGAGTTTCCAAACAACAACTAAATTAATTCTTTCAAAAAGAGTTATGATTTGGATTAGAGAGAGTTTGAGATTGTTTTCAAGTAAGAAGGCATGTCAAGATTAGTTTCATTGATCTAGTTTCATACATATTCATTTTAATCAAGTGATGAACATAATAGATGATTTCTACAAATACATATCCTCTCAATCTTGTAGATTTCCCACCAAGATTGTGAATGTTATCATGTTAATCCTTGCATGATTCCTCACTACAACTATTAGCATGATAATCATTAAGTTCAATATTTTGTAAACTCTAACACACAAATCTATTCCTAGCATTTGTTTGTGAGAGGATGAATATCCTAGGTCACTTTGAAATATTCTTTTCAAGCAAAACTCAAAGCATAAAGATGAAGAACAAAGATATTCAACTATATTAATCATCAACCATGTTCATACACAAATGGATTAAAATAAATACATACTATATAGATCAACTACCTCTAATCTTGACACAAAAGGAGCTTAGCTACTCATTTCCATGGTTGCCTTGCTCTCAAGATTGTTGGTAGAGATGATGAACATGAGAAAAATCAAGAGAAAAGCTATGGTTTTTCTTCCTAAACTTGCCCTAGATTTACAAAGATGAAAGATAATGATGGTCTATGTTTTCTTGCTTCCTTTACAAGCCAAAAGGTCGGTGAAGTGATGGGTTGGTGGCTCCAAAGGTGAAAGCATGGGCTGTCCTTTTTCTGATTTCGAGAGCCGAGCGAAGTCGCCGAGCGCACTCATGCCGCACTCCAAGCGACTGTAGTATGCTTCCTCTTCCAAAATTATCTTCAAAAGAATCATCCCTAAAGCTCTTCAAATACCCTTGAATCCAAGTTGGGAGAATTAGTTAATAAATTCCTACAATTAAGAGTAACTAAAGTCAAATAATACATATATTAAACAAAACTAGATAAAACCTAATTAAAGCAAAATACTAGAATAAATATAAAATTAAATGAAGACATTGTTAAGGACCACAAAATAATGTACAAAATAACTACAAATTGGTCCTTAACAACTCTCCCTAACTTACTTTTTGTTTGTCCTCAAACAAAAGTCAATAATCTTACAAAGCTAGAAGGAACAAAATGCAAGAATGCAAACTCACACAAGAGTAATGGTTCAAACTCGACATACCGGCAAAAGCACACATCAATCGCTTCTTCTAAACACAACATGGCCATGAATTAAGTTCTAAACACAACATATCAAAACATATAACAAAATAAAAGATATGTTCACACTTGAATCACCTAATCATTTCTTCAAAGTTCATGAAGAACAAAATGCATATTCACAAAGGACTAAACACTCACTAATAATTATGCACATCCGTAATAATTCATGTGTTCATCGAAACAAGTTAAATGATAAAATGGAAACAAAGATCACTAAGGACTTTCAAGGTTGTAACTTGGCTTAGGTTAGAAACAAGGGATATTTAAGTACAAAGCCATTGAAACGAATCGGTAAAAGGATATGAAGAGCATTTCACAACTAATTCCCATCTTATTATTCGCAACCTCTTTCTTTTCTACACAATGATCCTCTCTTTCTTTTTCTTTTGTATCTTTTCATAAACAAATTTCTTTCTTCTTTTGTATTTTTCTTTTCTCTATTATTTTTCTTTCTTAGGATCATTGTGCCATCAATTCTAGGTTCTTTTGACCCACCTCCCAACTTCATTTATATCAATCCTTTTTTATTCAAAATCATGCTCTTCAAGGGTTAATTAACAAAAGGTTGGTATTCACAAACAAGAAAATTTATAGAATGAATTATCATTGAATTTTTCAAAGATTATCAACAACTATTAAGTGGCCTACTTAACAATTAGTCGATTTGATACATTCATCCTACAAATACTATTTAAGCTCAAAAGGGTTCACAAGGATTCACTCTCTCACGGGTAATTGGAGCCCTTTTAGAATTGGTGGTTTTCCTCATAATGCACAAAATTGCCTTGATCATTTCTTAGTTTCAAGTTATCACAAAAAGTAAAGATTAAGCATGAATCACACGAGTTAACACAACTATTAGACACTCAATATTTGGTAAAAGTGGAAGCTTCTCACATATATGGTTTATGTCCTAATGATTCGAATGTGAACACAAAATTTTGTACATGCCGAAATATCTTGCATAAAGAACAAATTTCATAGACATATTATGTTTCTATAAACGATAAAATGTGTACCTTCTTTGTGGAATGAATCAAGAATTTTATCATCACCATCACTTTGGTGAAACACGCTACTAGCTTTGAAGAACCATTTGACAATCCGACAAACCACAAGAAGTAAATTCAAACTAAATACTATAATCTAAAAATAAAATAAAATAGAACAAAATAAAAGAAACTAAACTTAAAATAAAAGACACCCCAAAATGGTGTTTAAAACTTAAAAGAAGTATTTAGGCTTCATGCCTACAAAAATTAATTGAATTACAAGCCAATCCCCAAAATTGGATGGCAACCAACAAAATCCAAAGTTTAAAACTAAAATGCAAAAGTAAAATCTAGACTAGAATGTCGAAAGTAAAATAAAAGCAGGAAATAGGAGAAAATCAATCGGTGGTCTAGAATCGAATCTCCAATCGACCAGTCGAACCGAAACCGAACCAACTGAACTCTTCACCATCATCCTCATCTCCCACCTCCTCCTCAAGATTTGGCCCGACCGCTAACCAAAGATATGCTCGAGTGCCACCCGCGAGTGAAATGGTTCACTCCGGCTCTCTAATCAGAGCAAGGTGCTCCATGCTCTCATGCATAAACATAAATGCTCTCCGATGAGCGAGATGCATCCGTCTGCTCCATTCTTCCGATGGACTAGCTTGAGGAAGTGTCACAATTGGTACCGGCAGAGATTATCAAGGACCCTACAAAAGCGATCACAAGAGGATCATCAACAACGCCATCAATGGTAAGGTCCCATCGCAGAAAAGCCACCTTCTCTTCAAAGAAACCCATAATCAAGCCGTGATAAGTGAGAGCACACTTTATACGCCTCCCGGAGGTATAACTCAAGGTAACCCTTTCACCATTCGCGATCGACGGCCAAAATCAATTTGCTCTCATCGAGCATGTAAGCAATCAAACCCGCCTCCATGGGTATCAAGATGTGGCTCCTAGGTTTCGGATTGTATAGAGTCACACATCATCACCGCGCTAGTTTTCGATCGTCCTGTTGAATTTCAAAGGTTGACCACCCGATTCGTTCATAAGAATGCCCGACAAATGTAGCTTATTCTTAGCATGTTGTATCCCAATTACCACGAGCCGTGTGCTCATGGTAGACATCCAATGGTCCTCCGGGCTGTCCAATGATGCCCGTAAACTGCTGATCGAGCGAGAGAAGGAAACGGACGGCCTCGAACAATCAAGCAAACCGAACTCACATCCCCGGCCGATAGCATTAGCATAGAACAAGCTCCACATTCACCTTTGTTCGAGGGTACAAAGAACTTCCAACCCGTAGTTATCCAGGATGACATGAGGGGTGTGGTAGTGTTGCTCACGGAGGTCGATGGTGCGCCATCTGTATGTTGCCTCGAGTTTTGTAGCGAGCCTCCGAGCAGCCCCAAGAATCGCGACAAAGATCGAACGCAGAAGAGAGGCCCAAAAGAGAGGAAAGTCTTTGTCGCTAGGTGCCATCCGAAATTTCAACACAAAATCAATGAAAAGTGACACCGAGGTGTCCATTAGCAATGAATCAAGCAAAAGAAAGCAAACCAACCAACCAAAGCATTACAACTAATCTAAACACTAAAACACAAAGAAGAACTTTTCAAAATTCTGATCAAAGCGCCGATGATCAATAAATTCTCAATGATTTCCACACAATAACGCCTCAGAAATAAAATACTTCTTTAACACAAAACATCCTAAATCTAAGAGAAAATAAAATTCCTAACCCTAGGTTTTCAAAATCAACCTAAACATGCAATGTAGAAAATTGAGAAAAGAAAACATAGAATACTTACTAGGATGCTGGGGATTGATTTGACAAAGAAATTCAAAAGATTTGGAGATTTTGGTCAGATTTTTGTGATTTTTAGAGGAGGAAGAAAGATGAAGAAAATAGGGAAAAGGGTTTAAAATAACCCTAACCCTTTTAAACTAACTAGGCCACGATTTGGCCTCCAAAACTGATTTTTTAAAATATATATATATTTTTAATCGCATCAACGAAGCTGTCCCTATCGCACGAGCGAAAGTTTCTGCCAGATGGGTCAAAGGCCTGAGCTTGAGCTCTCATAATTTTGAAATTTTAAGAAAACAAAGAAATTAATAAGGGCAAGTGTAAATGAGTTCAAGGAAGAATACTTACAATGTTGGGGTGCCTCCCAGCGCTTTGTTTAACGCCGGTGAGCTCGACGGTTCATGATGATCATTGATCATCAAAGAAGGATTCGCTATGTTGCGGCTCACCTCTCCGCCAACGCACTGCTTCAACCGCTGCCCATTCACCGTCCATTCTTTTGTTCGCAAGATCTTGCAAGACAATTGCACCATATTCCTTGACTTCTTTGATTAAAACGGACCGACCACTTTGTTTTGAGTTTTCTTAAAAAGCCTCATCCGGAATTGAACAAGAGAACCTTTTGTCCTACTTAAATTCCTTGATCTTTATCTTCTTATCATGAGAAACCTTAACCTTTGCTTTATACCTCCGGTTGGAATGATAAGCCTCGTCTCGCATTTCGTCCAAATGAACAAGTTGTATTTTTCGCTTTTCTCCGCCAAGGATGGATCGAATTAAGAATCGGAGGGCCCACAATGCTTTGTGCTCCATCTCTACCGGAGGTGACAAGTTTTGCCATACCAACCAAACGGGTTAGTCCAATAGAGCTTTATAGGCGGTTCGACACGCCCACAAGCTTCATCTAATTTTTATGACCAATCTTTTCGAGAACCCAAATGCTTTTTTCTAAAATCTTTTGATTTCTATTAGATACCTCGCAGCCATTTGCTTGAGGGTGATGGGGGTTCACCTTATGTTTTACACCAAATTGTTTCAAAAGTTTTTGTAACAATGTATTGCAAAAGTGCACCCACCATCACTAATGAGCACCCTAGGCACACCAAAACGAGAAAAATGTTTCTTTTCAAAAATTTGATATCAGTTTTGGCCGGCCTTAGGGGCAGTAAATGGCCTCTACCCACTTTGACACGTAATCCACAGCTACAAGAATATATTCATTTGAAAACGAAGATGGAAAAGGACCGACAAAATCAATCCCCAACAATCAAATACCTCCACTTCCAACATATTGTTCAATGGCATTTCATCTCTTTTCCTATCCCACCACTTCTTTGACATTTGTCACATGATTTAGCGTGAGCACACGCATCTTTGAATAGCGAAGGCCAATAAAATCCCGATTGTAGGACTTTGGTGGTCGTCCGATTCCATTATAGTGTCCCCACAAGGAATTGTGACAATGCCAAAGAATGCTTTTGGCCTCTTCATCACTCACACACCTTCTTAGCAATCCATCACTACTCAACCTAAAATGTAAGGTTCATCCCACACATAATACTTGATCGGCTAAAATTTTCTCTCTCATTCCAAGTCAAATCTTCCCAGAATCCTGCGGCCTTGTAATTTGCCATGTCGGCAAACCACTCGCTTGGATTGCAAATAACTTCTCATCCGGAATTCCTCCTCACCTCTTTTTCCTTGTCCGTAATTTTACGTTCACTGCTTAGACAAATGATCCGCTACCAAATTTTCCGAACCTTTTTATCACGGACCTCTAAATCAATTCTTGCAAAAGAAGAATCCATCTGATTAGCCTTTGTTTGAGTCCGGTTTGGTAGCATATTTTATCGCGAATGATCCGTGAAAACTACAACCTTGGAACCAATTAGGTAAGATTTAAACTTTTCCAATGCATATACAATTGCGAGCAACTCTTTTCGCTTGTTGCATAGTTTATTTGAGCATCATTCAAAACTTTGCTCGCATAATGTATAGCATGGAAGATTTTGTTCTTCCTTTGGCCTATCGGCTCCCACCGCATAATCACTAGCATCACACATTAGTTCAAAATCAAGTTTCCAATTAGGTGCTGATTATGGGTGCATTTATCAAATTCTCCTTTAATTTTTCAAAAGCTAACAAACAATCATTATCAAACAAGAAAGACTATCTTTGTTGAGCAAGTTGCTCAAAGGTTTGGCTATTTTGGAGAAGTCCTTGATGAATCTTCGATAGAATCCGCATGACCCAAAAGCTCGAATGCCTTTGACATTGGTAGGTGGGGAAGCGTCTTGATAACATCAATTTTGCTTTGTCAACCTCGATTCCTCTTGAAGATATCTTGTGGCCAAGGACAATTCCTCGGTCACCATAAAGTTGCATTTCTCCCAATTCAAGACCAAGTTGGTTTGCACACCTCTTCAGGCGGTGTCCAAATTTTCAAACATAAATCAAATGAAGCTCCAAACGGAAAAGTCATCCATAAAACTTCAATTGTCTTTTCAATCAAATCGGCGAATATAGCTTGCATGCACCTTTGGAATGTTGTCGGCGCATTGCACAGCCGAAAGGCATCGCCTATCTGTGAAAATTCAAATGGACATGTGACGCCGTTTTCTCATGATCTTCGGATTCACCGATATTTGATTATATCGAATAACCATCCAAGAAACAATAGTATTGTTGTCCCGAAGCCTTTCTAACATTTGGTCCATGAACGGAAGAGGAAAATGATCTTTCTCGTCGCTTTGTTAAGCCTCGATAATCAATACACATTCTCCACCCGTCACTTTTCTTGTTGCACTAGCTCATCCTTATCATTAGATACAACCAGTCAATCCTCCTTTCTTAGGAACCATGAACCGGCTCACCCGCGTCTATCCGAAATTGGGTAAATCATCCCGCTTAAAGCATCTTCACTACTTCTTTGCCTACCTCCTTCATCAGGATTCAATCGGTTGAGGTTGGGCTACGGTTTGTACTGGTCCTCCATCATAATATTGCATACAATAGGCGCTTATGCCTTTCAAATCGGCTAAGACCCAACCAACGCATTTTGTTCGATTTCAAACTTCAATTAAGCTCCTCCTCATTCTCCGACAATGTATTGCTAATGATTACGCTTTTACTTCCTCCTCAAGAAACACATACTTTAAATGAGGCGGTTGCTCTTTCAACTCAAGTTTTTGGTCGTCATCTTTTAGATCTTTCTTCAAACTTTCTTCTTCTTCCCAAGGGTGCATTTCCTTTGAAATCTCCACCTTCCAAACACCTCAATATCTCGACTATCATCATCATCATTCACTTCTTGAGTTGCTTCTCAATAACGTCAATCTTAAAACAATCTTTCTTATCCATGGGATGCTTCATTGCTTCAAAAGATTAAAGCAAATCTCTTCATCTTGTACTCTCACCTTCATTAGGCCATCATCTATATCAATCATCATCCTGCCGTCTTCATGAACGGTCTTCCAGGAATTAAGGTGCATCAACATCTTCCTCCATGTCTATGACTACAAAGTCCACCGGAAAAGAATTTGTCCACTTTACCAACAAATCTAAAGCTCGTATGCGGACGAGTAATAGACTTGTAGCTAATTGCAATGTCATTTCGTGGACTTTAATTCAATCTCCCCAATCTCTTCACAATGGATAATGGAATCAAGTTGATGCTTGACCCCAAATCAATTAATCCTTTTCGACATACACATCCAATAGTAACAAAGTTACCGCCCGGATCACTCTCTTTCTTGAATGGTGCGTTGAATTATTGCACTTAACTAGCATCCACCATTATGGTTTCTTGATCGTATACCTCTTCTTTTTAGTCAAGATATCCTTCATGAATTTTGCATATTTGGCATTTGCTCTAATGCTTGGTAAATGGAATATTTATTTGCAATTGCTTGAAAATATCCATAAACCTAGCATAGTGCTTTGCATCATCCTTTTAGAGGAAGGTGAGGATATGGCAAACTTCTCAATGGATAAGTTACTTCCTTCTCTTTTCCCTTCATTCTTTTCTTTTCTCATCTATTTTCTCCTTTTCAACTACACCATTTTCCTTTTCATTTTCAACTAACACCTCATTTTCAACTAAATCATCCTCCACATCAACATTATCATGTTTTTCAACTTCATCCTCTTCATCTTTTCAACTACCTCTTCCTCCACTATTTCTTCTTCATCCTTCTCCACTACTTTCTTTTTCTCAACTACCTTCCTTTTCTCATCACAAACTCTACCACTTCTTGTTGTTATGGCTTTGCAATGCTCCTAGGATTTGTTTGCGTAGTTGGGAAAATGATGTCAAAACTTTGTTCGGAAAGTTGCTTAGCTAGTTGTCAACTTGAGTTTCAAGTTCTTGATAGATGCCTCCGTGCTCTTTTGATTAGCCATTGAGGCTTGCATAAATTGAGCTAGAGTGTCTTGAATGTTGGAAGATCTCACTGACTTTGAGGTTGGTTTTGTTGTTGGCCTTGAGTTTGTTGTTGACTTTGATTTGATTTTGATTTTGTGTTTGATATGGATTTTGCCTTCCTTGGTTATTGTTATCTTGCCTCCACCCTCCTTGATAACCTTGATTACCCCTTTGTTGGTAACCTTGGTTTTGATTTTGATAAGGGTAAGGAGCTAATTGTTGGTACCCTTGGCCTTGGTTGGCCACATAGTTAGCTTCCTCATTCTCGGAGGACAAAAACCGGTTTTATGATCTCCTTTGCATAATTCACAACAAGCTATTTGGTGAGCTTGCTTATTTGATGCTCCTTGTAACTCCATGATTTGTTGAGGAGTTTAGCCATTTGTTTTGTCAATTCTTCAACTTGTTTGCAAACAATTTGTTTACCACAAGTGCTCAGAACCAATTTCTAAAACTCCGTTCTCAATGTACACCTCCTTGATCATGTTGAGTTTGATGATCATTCCTACCCATCTTCTCATTATTTGGATTGCTTCACGGTGTTTTGCCATCAAAGAACCTCACGTGGCATCCAACAACAATTTGTGTTGAGGTTGGAGACCATTTGAAAATATGAATTTGTGTAAGCTCGTCAAAACCATGGCTCGGACACTTCCTAGCATAGACTTATATCTTCCATGCCCGATTCAAAGGCTCGTTTACTCCTTAGAAAATACCGAGATAGCCGTCTTAGCCTCCATGAAGCGTGATTGAGGGCGTTCAAGAAACTTTTCCTCAAAGCGTTCCAATTAGTCATTGTCTCTTGCAATTGATCAAGATACCAATCTTTGCCTTCCCACTAGAGAATGAGGAAAAGCCTTGAAATATTGTTCTTCTTGGTCTTCCGATCCCGCGATCTCATAAAACTTGGTAAGGTAAGTGTAAGGTCTTCATGGTCGTGGCCATGAAATGGACTTGCATAGAAGTTGAAGCAAACCCGTTTTCATTTCCAGAACTTGCATTTGCTTGTCGGCAAATTGAGCATTATGGCAGGGCTATTGACACATGACCCCGTGGTGGTGGTGGTGGTGGTGGTGGTTGATTCTCCTCCATAGTGGTGACTTCTCCAACACGGGTGGTGTTGAAGTAGATGCTTCTCCTCTTTCTCCTCTTTCTTGCCTTTGCCTAGCTTGTCTTTTCTTCTTTTAGCACTACTATTAAGTCTCCTAGAGTCCTTTCAATTTCAGGATCGAAAAGGAGTTGGTCGTGGAATACTTCCCATAAACTAATTCCTGAAACGTCTAGCCACAAAAAGAAACAAAGAGATTAGTGGAAAAAGTCTTAAAACACACAACTATTGCTATACTAACAACATCAAGCGCCATCCCGGCAATGCCATTTTGTTGTAGGATTTTTCCGTGAACAAAGTATTTTAATTATCGATTCCACGAGGATTGGTGCATGTTATAGTCTTTCAATAGAAAAGTATGTTTTAAGATGATGTAACCAAAGAGTTTGTTATCTACTCTACTAGAACCATGAGTTTCCAAACAACAACTAAATTAATTCTTTCAAAAGAGTTATGATTTGGATTAGAGAGTTTGAGATTGTTTTCAAGTAAGAAGGCATGTCAAGATTAGTTTCATTGATCTAGTTTCATACATATTCATTTTAATCAATTGATGAACATAATAGATGATTTCTACAAATACATATCCTCTCAATCTTGTAGATTTCCCCAAGATTGTGAATGTTATCATGTTAATCCTGCATGATTCCTCACTACAACTATTAGCATGATAATCATTAAGTTCAATATTTTGTAAACTCTAACACACAAATCTATTCCTAGCATTTGTTTGTGAGAGGATGAATATCCTAGGTCACTTTGAAATATTCTTTTCCAAGCAAAACTCAAAGCATAAAGATGAAGAACAAAGATATTCAACTATATTAATCATCAACCATGTTCATACACAAATGGATTAAAATAAATACATACTATATAGATCAACTCTAATCTTGACACAAAAGGAGCTTAGCTACTCATTTCCATGGTTGCCTTGCTCTCAAGATTGTTGGTAGATGATGAACATGAGAAAAATCAAGAGAAAAGCTATGGTTTTCTTCCTAAACTTGCCTAATTTACAAAGATGAAAGATAATGATGGTCTATGTTTTCTTGCTTCCTTTACAAGCCAAAAGGTCTGGTGAAGTGATGGGTTGGTGGCTCCAAAGGTGAAAGCATGGGCTGTCCTTTTTCAATTTCATGAGAACCAATGGATAAATTTTATTGGCCCTAATTTAAAATGAATGTGATGAACATGCTTCCTCTTCAAAATTATCTTCAAAGAATCATCCTAAAGCTCTTCAAATACCCTTGAATCCAAGCTTGGAGAATTAGTTAATAAATTCCTACAATTAAGAGTAACTAAAGTCAAATAATACATATATTAAACAAAACTAGATAAAAACCTAATTAAAGCAAAATACTAGAATAAATATACAAATTAAATGCAAAGACATTGTTAAGGACCACAAAATAATGTAAAAAATAACTACAAATTGGTCCTTAACAGCTACCATCCCTTAAAACCGCAGATATCCAAGTCATGGTCGATCTTTGACCTATTTAGGTATTTATTGTAACTAGTTACTCAGGGTAGTTCGGAATATTTAAAATAAAGACAATGTGTAACGGATTACGCCAATTAAATAATCGATTACAAACCTTGCAATTTTTTTCACTTGGCTACCTCATACCTTGTGATTTTGGCTAGTATACTTGAATTGTGAATGTGTTTCCATGTATAAATGTTATGAACTACTAAGTTTATAAACCAATTATATTTCACAAAAAAAAAAAAAAATGTATTTCCAAAGCTGGGAGTCGAACCCAGAATTCATAACATTGAATTTACCAGGTGTGCTACTTTGGATGTTAGGTTGTGCATCTAAATATTTATAGTTATATACTATATTGCTATTTGTTTTTTCGTATACTCAAACAATTTTCATTTTATTAAAAGGTAATGAATGTCATAATTACCAGAATAATTATAACAAAAGATGTGGACATAGTTCTTACTGTTTTGGAAATGTTATATAAAATATATGCTTTAAAAAAATAAATTAAAATTATTTTTTTTAAGTTTACCTGTGGAATTCGCGCAACATATTACAGGATACTTTATATATAATTGATTTTAAGTAGCTTCTAATTAAACAACATTATTTGTTGATGATTTTGTGGCAAAAAATATTTGATTTTTATCGTGGTAAAAATTATATATTTAATAAATTAATTATTGAACACAAAATATATTATTTTATTTAGTAACAAATGATATTGAATTAAGAGCAAATAATTTTATGTAAACTCTAATGATATAAAATTTTTAAAATGTAAAGTCCAATTATGAATGTTTTTTAAAAGTAATTCATAAAAGACCAATTTAAGTGTAACATCCACATCTCTCTTTCTCATGCTTAGTCTCTTATAATTAGGAAAATAGTGGTAGAGTACTATTGACTAGTTGAATTAATTTGGAGCGATAGCATGGTTCTTAAATTGACTTAAGTGCAAGTAGTGAGTAGTCATATCTTGGAAAGTTATATTAGCCAAAACTCTTGAGAATAACTCACAATCACTCGTTTCATCTTCAATACCAATTCGAATTTGAAGGAAAGTGTCAACGGAGAGATAAAAGCGAGATAAAGATGAGAAGTGGAAGGAAAGAAAGCCTTGTTCAATGAATAATTAATTCTTGAATTTGCATGTGGAATATTTGAATACCTTTATGAAGAATCAAGGTTGTTTTGGGTGAAGCATCGGGTGATCTACATCATCTTAAACTCACCTCCTATAAATTAAAATTTATTTAATAAAATGTGGTTTTCTTAGCCCATAATTTGGGAATAGGATCATTCCATGAGGGAATTGGGTTAGATTTTATTACTTGCATTTTTTCCATTAAATTCCTTTCTTATCATGAATGTGTGAGAAATTTGTACTTGCGTGTGTTGTGTATAAAGTTTGGTAGACTTCACTATTTGTTAGCACATATTTATCATGTGTTTGGATTGGAGAAAACATGGAAAACAAGTGAATTTTTAGTTTAGAAGGTGAAATGATTACTCGCTATTAGTTTTTGGCTACCATCCCTTAAAACCGAGATATCCAAGTCATGGTCGATCTTTGACCTATTTAGGTATTTATTGTAACTAGTTACTTCGGTAGTTCGAATATTTAAAATAAAGACAATGTGTCGACACGCCAATTAAAAATAATCGATTACAAACCTTGCAATTTTTTCACTTGGCTACCTCATACCTTGTGATTTTGGCTAGTATACTTGAATTGTGAATGTGTTTCCATGTATAAATGTTATGAACTACTAAGTTTATAAACCAATTATATTTCACAAAATAAAAATAAAAATGTATTTCAAAGTGGAGTCGAACCGAATTCATAACATTGAATTTACAGTGTGCTACTTTGGATGTTATGTTGTGCATCTAAATATATATAGTTATATACTATATTGCTATTTTTTTTTCATACTCAAACAATTTACATTTTATTAAAGGTAATGAATGTCATAATTACAGAATAATTATAACAAAAGATGTGGACATAGTTCTTACTGTTTTGGAAATGTTATATAAAATATATGCTTTAAAAATTAAATTAAAATTATTTTTTAAGTTTACACAGAATTAACAACATATTCGGATACTTTATATATAATTGATTTTAAGTAGCTTCTAATTAAACAACATTATTTGTTGATGATTTTGTGGCAAAAATATTTGATTTTATATCGTGGTAAAAATTATATATTTAATAAATTAATTATTGAACACAAAATATATTATTTTATTTAGTAACAAATGATATTGAATTAAGAGCAAATAATTTTATGTAAACTCTAATGATATAAAATTTTTAAAATGTAAAGTCCAATTATGAATGTTTTTTAAAAGTAATTCATAAAAGACCAATTTAAGTGTAACATCCACATCTCTCTTTCTCATGCTTAGTGTCTTATAATTAGGAAAATAGTGGTAGAGTACTATTGACTAGTTGAATTAATTTGGAGCGATAGCATGGTTCTTAAATTGACTTAAGTGCAAGTAGCTGAGTAGTCATATCTTGGAAAGTTATATTAGCCAAAACTCTTGAGAATAACTCACAATCACTCGTTTCATCTTCAATACCAATTCAGAATTTGAAGGAAAGTGTCAATGGAGAGAGATAAAACGAGATAAAGATGAGAAGTGGAAGGAAAGAAAGCCTTGTTCAATGAATAATTAATTCTTGAATTTGCATGTGGAATATTTGAATACCTTTATGAAGAATCAAGGTTGTTTTGGAGCGAAGCATCAGGTGATCTACATCATCTTAAACTCACCTCCTATAAATTAAAATTTATTTAATAAAATGTGGATTTCTTAGCCCATAATTTGGGAATAGGATCATTCCATGAGGGGAATTGGGTTAGATTTTTATTACTTGCATTTTTTCCATTAAATTCCTTTCTTATCATGAATGTGAGAAATTTGTACTTGCGTGTGTTGTGTATAAAGTTTGGTAGACTTCACTATTTGTTAGCACATATTTATCATGTGTTTGGATTGGAGAAAGCATGGAAAAACAAGTGAATTTTTAGTTTAGAAGGTGCATAAATGATTACTGCTATTAGTTTAAGCTACCATCCCTTAAAACATATCCAAGTCATGTCGATCTTTGACCTATTTAGGTATTTATTGTAACTAGTTACTTCTCGGGTAGTTCGAATATTTAAAATAAAGACAATGTGTAATACGCCAATTAAATAATCGATTACAAACCTTGCAATTTTTTTCACTTGGCTACCTCATACCTTGTGATTTTGGCTAGTATACTTGAATTGTGAATGTGTTTCCATGTATAAATGTTACGAACTACTAAGTTTATAAACCAATTATATTTCACAAAATAAAAATAAAAATGTATTTCCAAAGTCGGGTCGAACCTAATTCATAACATTGAATTTACCAGGTGTGCTACTTTGGATGTTAGGTTGTGCATCTAAATATTTATAGTTATATACTATATTGCTATTTGTTTTTTCGTATACTCAAACAACTTACATTTTATTAAAAGGTAATGAATGTCATAATTACCAGAATAATTATAACAAAAGATGTGGACATAGTTCTTACTGTTTTGGAAATGTTATATAAAATATATGCTTTAAAAAAATAAATTTAAATTATTTTTTTTAAGTTTACCTGAGGAATTCGCCCAACATATTACATGATACTTTTTATATAATTTATTTTAAGTAGCTTCTCATTAAACAACATAACTTGTTCATTATTTTGTGGCAAAAAATATTTGACTTTTATTGTGGTAAAAATTAAATATTTAATAAATAAATTATTGAACGCAAAATATATTATTCTATTTAGTAACAAATGATATTGAAATAAGTGCAAATAATTTTAAGTAAACTCTAATGAAATAAAATTTTGAAAATGTAAAGTCCAATTATGTATGGGTTTTTAAAAGTAATTCATAAAAGACTAATTTAAGTGTAACATCCACATCTCTCTTTCTCATGCTTTGTGTCTTCTAATTAGGAAAATAGTGGTAGAGTACTATTGACTAGTTGAATTAATTTGGAGCGATAGCATGGTTCTTAAATTGACTTAAGTGCAAGTAGCTGATTAGTCATATCTTGGAAAGTTATATAAGCCAAAACTCTTGAGAATAACTCACAATCACTCGTTTCATCTTCAATACCAATTCAGAATTTGAAGGAAAGTGTCAACGGAGAGAGATAAAACGAGATAAAGATGAGAAGTGGAAGGAAAGAAAGCCTTGTTCAATGAATAATTAATTCTTGAATTTGCATGTGGAATATTTGAATACCTTTATGAAGAATCAAGGTTGTTTTGGAGCGAAGCATCAGGTGATCTACATCGTCTTAAACTCACCTCCTATAAATTAAAATTTATTTAATAAAATGTGGTTTTCTTAGCCCATAATTTGGGAATAGGATCATTCCATGAGGGGAATTGGGTTAGATTTTTATTACTTGCATTTTTTCCATTAAATTCCTTTCTTATCATGAATGTGTGAGAAATTTGTACTTGCGTGTGTTGTGTATAAAGTTTGGTAGACTTCACTATTTGTTAGCACATATTTATCATGTGTTTGGATTGGAGAAAGCATGGATAAACAAGTGAATTTTTTAGTTTAGAAGGTCTGTAAATGATTACTCTATTAGTTTCGCTACCATCCCTTAAAACCATGAGATATCCAAGTCATGGTCGATCTTTGACCTATTTAGGTATTTATTGTAACTAGTTACTTCTCGGGGTAGTTCGAATATTTAAAATAAAGACAATGTATGTGGCGATTACGCCAATTAAATAATCGATTACAAACCTTGCAATTTTTTTCACTTGGCTACCTCATACCTTGTGATTTTGGCTAGTATACTTGAATTGTGAATGTGTTTCCATGTATAAATGTTATGAACTACTAAGTTTATAAACCAATTATATTTCACAAAATAAAAATAAAAAATGTATTTCCAAAGCTGGGAGTTGAACCCAGAATTCATAACATTGAATTTACCAGGTGTGCTACTTTGGATGTTATGTTGTGCATCTAAATATATATAGTTATATACTATATTGCTATTTGTTTTTTCGTATACTCAAACAATTTTCATTTTATTAAAAGGTAATGAATGTCATAATTACCAGAATAATTATAACAAAAGATGTGGACATAGTTCTTACTGTTTTGGAAATGTTATATAAAATATATGCTTTAAAAAAATAAATTAAAATTATTTTTTTTAAGTTTACCTGTGGAATTCGCGCAACATATTGCAGGATACTTTATATATAATTGATTTTAAGTAGCTTCTAATTAAACAACATTATTTGTTGATGATTTTGTGGCAAAAAATATTTGATTTTTATCGTGGTAAAAATTATATATTTAATAAATTAATTATTGAACACAAAATATATTATTTTATTTAGTAACAAATGATATTGAAAGAAGAGCAAATAATTTTATGTAAACTCTAATGATATAATATTTTGAAAATGTAAAGTCCAATTTTGAATGTTTTTTAAAAGTAATTCATAAAAGACCAATTTAAGTGTAACATCCACATCTCTCTTTCTCATGCTTAGTGTCTTCTAATTAGGAAAATAGTGGTAGAGTACTATAGACTAGTTGAATTAATTTGGAGCGATGGCATGGTTCTTAAATTGACTTAAGTGCAAGTAGCTGAGTAGTCATATCTTGGAAAGTTATATTAGCCAAAACTCTTGAGAATAACTCACAATCACTCGTTTCATCTTCAATACCAATTCAGAATTTGAAGGAAAGTGTCAACGGAGAGAGATAAAACGAGATAAAGATGAGAAGTGGAAGGAAAGAAAGCCTTGTTCAATGAATAATTAATTCTTGAATTTGCATGTGGAATATTTGAATACCTTTATGAAGAATCAAGGTTGTTTTGGAGCGAAGCATCAGGTGATCTACATCATCTTAAACTCACCTCCTATAAATTAAAATTTATTTAATAAAATGTGGTTTTCTTAGCCCATAATTAGGGAATAGGATCATTCCATGAGGGAATTGGTTAGATTTTTATTACTTGCATTTTTTTTCCATTAAATTCCTTTCTCATCATGAATGTGTGAGAAATTTGTACTTGCGTGTGTTGTGTATAAAGTTTTGTAGACTTCACTATTTGTTAGCACATGTTTATCATGTGTTTGGATTGGAGAAAACGTGGAAAAACAAGTGAATTTTTAGTTTAGAAGGTCGTAATTACTCTCTATTAGTTTTGGCTACCATCCCTTAAAACCATGAGATATTCAAGTCATGGTCGATCTTTGACCTATTTAGGTATTTATTGTAACTAGTTACTTCTCGGGGTAGTTCGAATATTTAAAATAAAGACAATGTGTATGATTCACGCCAATTAAATAATCGATTACAAACCTTGCAATTTTTTTCACTTGGCTACCTCATACCTTGTGATTTTGGCTAGTATACTTGAATTGTGAATGTGTTTCCATGTATAAATGTTATGAACTACTAAGTTTATAAACCAATTATATTTCACAACATAAAATAAAAATGTATTTCCAAAGTGGGCGAACCGAATTCATAACTTTGAATTTACCAGGTGTGCTACTTTGGATGTTATGTTTGCATTTAAATATTTATAGTTATATACTATATTGCTATTTGTTTTTTCATATACTCAAACAATTCACATTTTAATAGAAGGTAATGAATGTCATAATTACCAGAATAATTATAACAAAAGATGTGGACATAGATCTTACTGTTTTGGATAACTTATATAAAATATATGCTTTAAAAAAATAAATTTAAATTATTTTTTTTAAGTTTACGAAATTAATAACATATTACAGGATTTTTTATATATAATTGATTTTAAGTAGCTTCTCATTAAACAACATAACTTGTTCATGATTTTGTGGCAAAAAATATTTGACTTTTATTGTGGTAAAAATTAAATATTTAATAAATAAATTATTGAACGCAAAATATATTATTCTATTTAGTAACAAATGATATTGAAATAAGTGCAAATAATTTTAAGTAAAGTCTAATGAAATAAAATTTTGAAAATGTAAAGTCCAATTATGAATGGGTTTTTAAAAGTAATTCATAAAAGACTAATTTAAGTGTAACATCCACATCTTTCTTTGTCATGCTTAGTGTCTTCTAATTAGGAAAATAGGTGTAGAGTACTATAGATTTGTTGAATTAATTTGGAGGGATAGCATGGTTCGTAAATTGACTTAAGTGCATGTAGCTGAGTAATCATATCTTGGAAAGTTATAGTAGCCAAAACTCTTGAGAATAACTCACAATCACTCGTTTCATCTTCAATACCAATTCATAATTTGAAGGAAAGTGTCAACGGAGAGAGATAAAATGAGATAAGGATGAGAAGTGGAAGGAAAGAAAACCTTGTTCAATGAATAATTAATCCTTGAATTTGCATGTGGAATATTTGAATACCTTTATGAAGAATCAAGGTTGTTTTGGAGCGAAGCATGAGGTGATCTACATAATCTTAAACTCACCTCCTATAAATTAAAATTTACTTAATAAAATGTGGTTTTCTTAGCCCATAATTTGGGAATAGGATTATTCCATGAGGGGAATTGGGTTAGATTTTTATTACTTGCATTTTTTTCCATTAAATTCCTTTCTCATCATGAATGTGTGAGAAATTTGTACTTGCGTGTGTTGTGTATAAAGTTTTGTAGACTTCACTATTTGTTAGCACATGTTTATCATGTGTTTGGATTGGAGAAAACGTGGAAAAACAAGTGAATTTTTTAGTTTAGAAGGTCTGTAAATGATTACTCTCTATTAGTATCTGGCTACCATCCCTTAAAACCGCAGATATTCAAGTCATGGTCGATCTTTGACCTATTTAGGTATTTATTGTAACTAGTTACTTCTAAGGGTAGTTCGAATATTTAAAATAAAGACAATGTATGGCGATTCCAATTAAATAATCGATTACAAACTTTACAATTTTTTTCACTTGGCTACCTCATACCTTCTGATTTTGGCTAGTATACTTGAATTGTGAATGTGTTTCCATGTATAAATGTTATGAACTACTAAGTTTATAAGCCAATTATATTTCACAAAATAAAAATAAAAAATGTATTTCCAAAGCTGGGAGTTGAACCCAGAATTCATAACATTGAATTTACCAGGTGTGCTACTTTGGATGTTATGTTGTGCATCTAAATATATATAGTTATATACTATATTGCTATTTGTTTTTTCGTATACTCAAACAATTTTCATTTTATTAAAAGGTAATGAATGTCATAATTACCAGAATAATTATAACAAAAGATGTGGACATAGTTCTTACTGTTTTGGAAATGTTATATAAAATATATGCTTTAAAAAAATAAATTTAAATTATTTTTTTTAAGTTTACCTGAGGAATTCGCCCAACATATTACATGATACTTTTTATATAATTTATTTTAAGTAGCTTCTCATTAAACAACATAACTTGTTCATTATTTTGTGGCAAAAAATATTTGACTTTTATTGTGGTAAAAATTAAATATTTAATAAATAAATTATTGCACGCAAAATATATTATTCTATTTAGTAACAAATGATATTGAAATAAGTGCAAATAATTTTAAGTAAACTCTAATGAAATAAAATTTTGAAAATGTAAAGTCCAATTATGTATGGGTTTTTAAAAGTAATTCATAAAAGACTAATTTAAGTGTAACATCCACAACTTTCTTTGTCATGCTTAGTGTCTTCTAATTAGGAAAATAATGGTAGAGTACTATGGATTAGTTGAATTAATTTGGAGCGATAGCATGGTTGTAAATTGACTTAAGTGCAAGTATGAGTAGTTATATCTTGGAAAGTTATATTAGCCAAAACTCTTGAGAATAACTCACAATCACTCGTCCCACCTCCTATAAATTCAAATTTATTTAATAAAATGTGGGTTTCTTAGCCCATAATTTGGGAATAGGATCATTCCATGAGGGGAATTGGGTTAGATTTTATTACTTCCATTTTTCCTATTAAATTCATTTCTTATCATGAATGTGTGAGAAATTTTTACTTCGTGTGTTGTGTATAAAGTTTGGTAGACTTCACTATTTGTTAGCACATGTTTATCACGTGTTTGGATTGGAAAACGTGAAAAACAAGTGAATTGTTTAGTTTAGAAGGTCTTTAAATGATTACTCTCTATTAGTATATGGCTACCATCCCTTAAAACCATGATATTCAAGTCATGGTCGATCTTTGACCTATTTAGGTATTTATTGTAACTACTTACTTCTGGGTAGTTCGAATATTTAAAATAAAGACAATGTGTAACCAATTCGCCAATTAAATAATCGATTACAAACTTTGCAATTTTTTCACTTGCTACCTCATACCTTGTGATTTTAGCTAGTATACTTGAATTGTGAATGTGTTTCGTGTATAAATGATATGAACTACTAAGTTTATAAACAAATTATATTTCACAAAAGCGAATGGTTCAAACAAAAAATTTAAATAATAGTTTTACTAAATATATTTTTATAGGAAACATTTTGTATTCATACAAGGGGTTAGGAGTGCAAATAAATTCACAAAATAAAAATAAAAATGTATTTTCAAAGTGAGTCAAACCCGAATTCATAACTTTGAATCTACCGGTGTAATACTTTGGATGTTATGTTGTGCATCTAAATATTTATAGTTATATACTATATTGCTATTTGTTTTCATATACTCAAACAATTCACATTTTAATAGAAGGTAATGAATGTCATAATTACGAATAATTATAACAAAAGATGTGGACATAATTCTTCTTTTTTAAAACTTATATAAATTATATGCTTTAAAAAATATTCAAATCATTTTTTAAGTTTACCTAAGGAATTAAGCAACATATTACAAGATACTTTATATATAATTGATTTTAAGTAGCTTCTCATTAAACAACATTATTTGTTGATGATTTTGTGCAAAAATATTTGATTTTTATTGTGGTAAAATTAAATATGTAATAAATAAATTATTGAGCATAAAATATTATTTTATTTAGTTACAAATGATATTGAAATAAGTGCAAATAATTTTAAGTAAACTCTAATGAAATAAAATTTTGAAAATGTAAAGTCCAATTCTGAGTGTTTTTTAAAAGTAATTCATAAAAGGCCAATTTAAGTTTAACGTCCACATCTTTCTTTGTCATGCTTAGTGTCTTCTAATTAGGAAAATAGTGGTAAGTACTATTGATTAGTTGAATTAATTTGGAGCGATAGCATGGTTCGTAAATTGACTTTCGTAAATTGACTTAAGCGCAAGTAGCTGAGTACTCATATCTTGGAAAGTTATATTAGCCAAAACTCTTGAGAATAACTCACAAGCACTCGTTTCATCTTCATTACCAATTCAGAATTTGAAGTAAAGTGTCAACGGAGAGAGATAAAACGAGATAAGGATGAGAAGTGGAAGGAAAGAAAACCTTGTTCAATGAATAATTAATTCTTGAATTTGCATGTGGAATATTTGAATACCTTTAATAAGAATCAAGGTTGTTTTGGAGTGAAGCATCAGGTGAGCTACATCATCTTAGACTCACCTCCTATAAATTCAAATTTATTTAATAAAATGTGGGTTTCTTAGCCCATAATTTGGGAATAGGATCATTCCATGAGGGGAATTGGGTTAGATTTTTATTACTTGCATTTTTTTCCTATTAAATTTCTTTCTTATCATGAATGTGTGAGAAATTTTTACTTGCGTGTGTTGTGTATAAAGTTTGGTAGACTTCACTATTTGTTAGCACATGTTTATCATGTGTTTGGATTGCAGAAAACGTGAAAAACAAGTGAATTTTTTAATTTAGAAGGTTTGTAAATGATTACTCTCTATTAGTATTTGGCTACCATCCCTTAAAACTGCAGATATTCAAGTCATGGTCGATCTTTGACCTATTTAGGTATTTATTGTAACTAGTTACTTCTCAGGGTAGTTCGGAATATTTAAAATAAAGACAATGTGTAACTGATTACGCCAATTAAATAATTGATTACAAACTTTGCAATTTTTTTCACTTGGCTACCTCATACCTTGTGATTTTGGCTAGTTGAATTGTGAATGTGTTTCCATGTATAAATGATATGAACTACTAAGTTTATAAACAAATTATATTTCACAAAAACGAATAGTTCAAACAAAAAAATTTAAATAATAGTTTTATTAAATATATTTTTATAGGAAACATTTGTATTCACAATACAAGGGTTAGGAGTGCAAATAAATTCACAAAATAAAAATAAAAAATGTATTTTCAAAGCTGGGAGTCAAACCCATAATTCATAACTTTGAATCTACGAGGTGTGCTACTTTGGATGTTATGTTGTACATCTAAATATTTATAGTTATGTACTATATTGCTATTTGTTTTTTTTCATATACTCAAACACTTCACATTTTAATAGAAGGTAATGAATGTCATAATTACCCGAATAATTATAACAAAAGATGTGGACATAGTTCTTACTGTTTTCGAAAACTTATATAAAATATATGCTTTAAAAAAATAAATTCAAATTATTTTTTTTTTTAAGTTTACCTAAGGAATTCGCCCAACATATTACAAGATACTTTATATATAATTGATTTTAAGTAGCTTCTCATTAAACAACATTATTTGTTGATGATTTTGTGGCAAAAAATATTTGATTATTATTGTGGTAAAAATTAAATATTTAATAAATAAATTATTGAACACAAAACATATTATTTTATTTAGTTACAAATGATATTGAAATAAGTGCAAATAATTTTAAGTAAACTCTAATGAAATAAAATTTTGAAACTGTAAAGTCCAATTATGTATGGGTTTTTAAAAGTAATTCATAAAAGACTAATTTAAGTGTAACATCCACATCTCTCTTTCTCATGCTTTGTGTCTTCTAATTAGGAAAATAGTGGTAGAGTACTATTGACTAGTTGAATTAATTTGGAGCGATAGCATGGTTCTTAAATTGACTTAAGTGCAAGTAGCTGAGTAGTCATATCTTGGAAAGTTATATTAGCCAAAACTCTTGAGAATAACTCACAATCACTCGTTTCATCTTCAATACCAATTGAATTTGAAGAAAAGTGTCATGAGAGAGAGATAAAAGCGAGATAAAGATGAGAAGTGGAAGGAAAGAAAGCCTTGTTCAATGAATAATTAATTCTTGAATTTGCATGTGGAATATTTGAATACCTTTATGAAGAATCAAGGTTGTTTTGGAGCGAAGCATCGAGTGATCTATCATCTTAAACTCACCTCCTATAAATTAAAATTTATTTAATAAAATGGTTTTCTTAGCCCATAATTTGGGAATAGGATCATTCCATGAGGGAATTGGGTTAGATTTTTATTACTTGCATTTTTTCCATTAAATTCCTTTCTTATCATGAATGTGTGAGAAATTTGTACTTCGTGTGTTGTGTATAAAGTTTGGTAGACTTCACTATTTGTTAGCACATATTTATCATGTGTTTGGATTGGAAAACATGGAAAAACAAGTGAATTTTTTAGTTTAGAAGGTCGTAAATGATTACTCGCTATTAGTTTTGGCTACCATCCCTTAAAACCGGATATCCAGTCATGGTCGATCTTTGACCTATTTAGGTATTTATTGTAACTAGTTACTTCTCGGGTAGTTGAATATTTAAAATAAAGACAATGTAATTATTACGCCAATTAAATAATCGATTACAAACCTTGCAATTTTTCACTTGGCTACCTCATACCTTGTGATTTTGGCTAGTATACTTGAATTGTGAATGTGTTTCCATGTATAAATGTTATGAACTACTAAGTTTATAAACCAATTATATTTCACAAAATAAAAATAAAAATGTATTTCCAAAATTGAACCGAATTCATAACATTGAATTTACAGGTGTGCTACTTTGGATGTTATGTTGTGCATCTAAATATATATAGTTATATACTATATTGCTATTTTTTTTATTATACTCAAACAATTTACATTTTATTAGAAGGTAATGAATGTCATAATTACGAATAATTATAACAAAAGATGTGGACATAGTTCTTCTTGTTTTGGAAATGTTATATAAAATATATGCTTTAAAAATTAAATTAAAATTATTTTTTAAGTTTACAGAGAATTATTAACATATTGCGAGGATACTTTATATATAATTGATTTTAAGTAGCTTCTAATTAAACAACATTATTTGTTGATGATTTTGTGGCAAAAATATTTGATTTTTATCGTGGTAAAAATTATATATTTAATAAATTAATTATTGAACACAAAATATATTATTTTATTTAGTAACAAATGATATTGAATTAAAGCAAATAATTTTATGTAAACTCTAATGATATAAAATTTTAAAATGTAAAGTCCAATTATGAATGTTTTTTAAAAGTAATTCATAAAAGACCAATTTAAGTGTAACATCCACATCTCTCTTTCTCATGCTTAGTGTCTTATAATTAGGAAAATAGTGGTAGAGTACTATTGACTAGTTGAATTAATTTGGAGCGATAGCATGGTTCTTAAATTGACTTAAGTGCAAGTAGTGAGTAGTCATATCTTGGAAAGTTATATTAGCCAAACTCTTGAGAATAACTCACAATCACTCGTTTCATCTTCAATACCAATTCGAATTTGAAGGAAAGTGTCAACGGAGAGAGATAAAAGCGAGATAAAGATGAGAAGTTGAAGGAAAGAAAGCCTTGTTCAATGAATAATTAATTCTTGAATTTGCATGTGGAATATTTGAATACCTTTATGAAGAATCAAGGTTGTTTTGGAGCGAAGCATCAGGTGATCTACATCATCTTAAACTCACCTCCTATAAATTAAAATTTATTTAATAAAATGTGGTTTTCTTAGCCCATAATTTGGGAATAGGATCATTCCATGAGGGAATTAGGTTGATTTTATTACTTGCATTTTTTCCATTAAATTCCTTTCTTAGATGTGTGAGAAATTTGTACTTGCGTGTGTTGTGTATAAAGTTTGGTAGACTTCACTATTTGTTGCACATATTTATCATGTGTTTGGATTGGAGAAAACATGGAAAAACAAGTGAATTTTTAGTTTAGAAGGTCATAAATGATTACTCTTATTAGTTTTTGGCTACCATCCCTTAAAACATGAGATATCAAGTCATGGTCGATCTTTGACCTATTTAGGTATTTATTGTAACTAGTTACTTCTCGGTAGTTAGAATATTTAAAATAAAGACAATGTATGGCCATTCGCCAATTAAATATCGATTACAAACCTTGCAATTTTTTCCTTGGCTACCTCATACCTTGTGATTTTGGCTAGTATACTTGAATTGTGAATGTTTCCATGTATAAATGTTATGAACTACTAAGTTTATAAACCAATTATATTTCAAAATAAAAATAAAAAATGTATTTCAAAGTGGTCGAACCCAGAATTCATAACATTGAATTTACGGTGTGCTACTTTGGATGTTATGTTGTGCATCTAAATATATATAGTTATATACTATATTGCTATTTTTTTTATATACTCAAACAATTCACATTTTATTAAAAAGTAATGAATGTCATAATTACCGAATAATTATAACAAAAGATGTGGACATAGTTCTTACTTTGTTTGGAAATGTTATATAAAATATATTTTTAAAAATTAAATTAAAATTATTTTTTAAGTTTACTGAGGAATTAGCATAACATATTGGGATACTTTATATATAATTGATTTTAAGTAGCTTCTAATTAAACAACATTATTTGTTGATGATTTTGTGGCAAAAATATTTGATTTTATCGTGGTAAAATTATATATTTAATAAATTTATTATTGAACACAAAATATATTATTTTATTTAGTAACAAATGATATTGAATTAAGAGCAAATAATTTTATATAAACTCTAATGATATAAAAATTTTAAAATGTAAAGTCCAATTATGAATGTTTTAAAAGTAATTCATAAAAGACCAATTTAAGTGTAACATCCATCTCTTTCTCATGCTTAGTGTCTTATAATTAGGAAAATAGTGGTAGAGTACTATTGACTAGTTGAATTAATTTGGAGCGATAGCATGGTTCTTAAATTGACTTAAGTGCAAGTAGCTGGTAGTCATATCTTGAAAGTTATATTAGCCAAAACTCTTGAGAATAACTCAATCACTCGTTTCATCTTCAATACCAATTCAAATTTGAAGGAAAGTGTCAGGAGAGAGATAAAGCGAGATAAAGATGAGAAGTGGAAGGAAAGAAAGCCTTGTTCAATGAATAATTAATTCTTGAATTTGCATGTGGAATATTTGAATACCTTTATGAAGAATCAAGGTTGTTTTGGAGCGAAGCATCAGGTGATCTACATCATCTTAAACTCACCTCTATAAATTAAAATTTATTTAATAAAATGGTTTTCTTAGCCCATAATTTGGGAATAGGATCATTCCATGAGGGAATTAGGTTAGATTTTATTACTTGCATTTTCCATTAAATTCCTTTCTTATCATGAATGTTGAGAATTTGTACTTGCGTGTGTTGTGTATAAAGTTTGGTAGACTTCACTATTTGTTAGCACATATTTATCATGTGTTTGGATTGGAAAAATGGGAAAAACAAGTGAATTTTTAGTTTAGAAGGTGCATAAATGATTACTCGCTATTAGTTTTGGCTACCATCATAAAACCATGAGATATCCAGTCATGGTCGATCTTTGACCTATTTAGGTATAACTAGTTACTTCGAGGTAGTTCGAATATTTAAATAAAGACAATGTATGGCATTACGAATTAAATAATCGATTACAAACCTTGCAATTTTTCCTTATACCTCATACCTTGTGATTTTGGCTAGTATACTTGAATTGTGAATGTGTTTCCATGTATAAATGTTATGAACTACTAAGTTTATAAACCAATTATATTTCACAAAATAAAATAAAAATGTATTTCCAAAGGTAGAATTGAACCAATTCATAACATTGAATTTACGGTGTGCTACTTTGGATGTTATGTTGTGCATCTAAATATATATAATATATATATTGCTATTTTTTTTATACTCAAACAATTTACATTTTATTAGAAGGTAATGAATGTCATAATTACGAATATAATTATAACAAAAGATGTGGACATAGTTCTTCTGTTTTTGGAAATGTTATATAAAATATATGCTTTAAAATTAAATTAAAATTATTTTTTAAGTTTACATCGCATAACATATTACAGGATACTTTATATATAATTGATTTAAGTAGCTTCTAATTAAACAACATTATTTGTTGATGATTTTGTGGCAAAAATATTTGATTTTTATCGTGGTAAAATTATATATTTAATAAATTTATTATTAACACAAATATATTATTTTATTTAGTAACAAATGATATTGAATTAAGATAAAATAATTTTATATAAACTCTAATGATATAAAATTTTTAAAATGTAAAGTCAATTATGATGTTTTTTAAAAGTAATTCATAAAAGACCAATTTAAGTGTAACATCCACATCTCTCTTTCTCATGCTTAGTGTCTTATAATTAGGAAAATAGTGGTAGTACTATTGACTAGTTGAATTAATTTGGATGATAGCATGGTTCTTAAATTGACTTAAGTGCAAGTAGCTGAGTAGTCATATCTTGGAAAGTTATATTATTAAAACTCTTGAGAATAACTCACAATCACTCGTTTCATCTGATACCAATTCGAGAATTTGAAGGAAAGTGTCAGGAGAGAGATAAAAAGCGAGATAAAGATGAGAAGTGGAAGGAAAAGCCTTGTTCAATGAATAATTAATTCTTGAATTTGCATGTGGAATATTTGAATACCTTTATGAAGAATCAAGGTTGTTTTGGAATGAAGCATCAGGTGATCTACATCATCTTAAACTCACCTCCTATAAATTAAAATTTATTTAATAAAATGTGGTTTTCTTAATACATAATTTGGGAATAGGATCATTCCATGAGGGAATTGGTTAGATTTTTATTACTTGCATTTTTCATTAAATTCCTTTCTTATCATGAATGTGTGAAATTTGTACTTAGCGTGTGTTGTGTATAAAGTTTGGTAGACTTCACTATTTGTTGCTTTTATATTTATCATGTGTTTGGATTGGAAAACATGGAAAAACAAGTGAATTTTTGTTAGAAAGGTTGTAAATGATTACTTTTCGCTATTAGTTTTAGCTACCATCCCATATGAATATCAGTCATGAGTAGATCTTTACTATTTAATTATTATTGTAACTAATTACTTCGAGAATTAGTTGAATATTTAAAATAAAGACAATGTGTGTGATTGCCAATTAAATAATCGATTTATTTGCAATTTTTCATAGCTACCTAATACCTTGTGATTTTGGCTAGTATACTTGAATTGTGATGTGTTTCCATGTATAAATGTTATGAACTACTAAGTTTATAAACCAATTATATTTCACAAAATAAAAATAAAAATGTATTTCAAAAGTGAAGTCGAACCGAATTCATAACAATTTACGGTGTGCTACTTTGGATGTTATGTTGTACATCTAAATATATAGTTATATACTATATTGCTATTTTTTTATTATACTCAAACAATTTACATTTATTAGAAGGTAATAGATATCATAATTACGAATAATTATAACAAAAATGGACATAGTTCTTCTTTGTTTTGGAAATATATAAAATATATGCTTTAAAAATTAAATTAAAATTATTTTTAAGTTTACGAGAAATTAAATATATATATTAGGATACTTTATATATAATTGATTTTAAGTAGCTTCTAATTAAACAACATTATTTGATGATTTTGTGGCAAAAATATTTGATTTTATGGTATAAAATTATATATTTAATAAATTTATTGAACACAAAATATATTATTTATTAAACAAATGATATTGAATTAAGAGCAAATAATTTTATGTAAACTCTAATGATATAAAATTTTAAAATGTAAAGTCAATTATGAATGTTTTTAAAGTAATTCATAAAGACCAATTTAAATTATAACATCCACATCTCTCTTTCTCGCTAGCAGTGTCTTATAATTAGGAAAATAGTGGTAGAGTACTATTATTAGTTGAATTAATTTGGAATGATAGCATGGTTCTTAAATTGACTTAAGTGCAAGTAGTGAGTAGTCATATCAGAAAGTTATATTGCAAAACTCTTGAGAATAACTCACAATCACTCGTTTCATCTTCAATTGAATTTGAAGGAAAGTGTCAGGAGAGAGATAAAGCAGATAAAAGATGAGAAGTGGAAGGAAAAGAAAGCCTTTCAATGAATAATTAATTCTTGAATTTGCATGGAATATTTAAATACCTTTAGAAGAATCAAGGTTGTTTTGGAATGACATCATGTGATCTACATCATCTTAAACTCCCTCTATAAATTAAAATTTATTTAATAAAATGTGGTTTTCTTTATAATTTAGAATAGGATCATTCCATGAGAGATTAGGTTAGATTTTATTACTTGCATTTTTTCCATTAAATTCCTTTCTTATCAGAAGATGTGTGAAATTTGTACTTACTTAAAGCCATATAAGTTTGTAGACTTACTATTTGTTAGCATATTTATCATGTGTTTGGATTGGAGAAAAGACAATTTTTTAGTTTTAAATTATAAATGATTACTTTCTTTCTTGGTTTTCATTTCATCCTTAAACCATGAGATATATGCAGTCATATTCGATCTTTTACCTATTTAGGTATTATTGTAACTAGATTTACTTCTCAGGTAGTTCAGAATACTAAAAATAAAGATAATGTGTGATTCGTAATTAAATAATCGATTCTAAATTATACAATTTTTCACTTAGTTACCTAAATACCTTGTGAATTTTAGCTAGTATGTACTTGAATTGAATGTGTTTCCATTATATAAATGTTATGAACTACTAAGTTTATAAACCAATTATATTTCTAAAATAAAAATAAAATATATTTCAAAGTCCAGACGAATTCATAA